>JAFVLL020023087.1:0-14047 GCA_021397915.2 Tor tambroides | reverse complement strand
ATCTAAAATATATGAAAGTTTCACTTTTTGAAATAACTTACAAGAAAAAACAAACTTTTTCACGACATTCTAATTTATTGAGATGCACCTGTATAGTTTGAATTAATAACCACATTCTTAGCAATAAAGTAACTAGCTAACACATCTTTTTGGTCCAGATGAACCAGATGAGATTTGTACAGAAACTGACAAATTATAAAACCTTTAAAAATAAAGAGCATTCAGTACCAGCAACATTATCTCTCCAAACATCTAAACAATCATACAAACGAACATAAAAAACACAAATTCGCTCAGATCTGAACATCTTCCCTCACATGCTTGTTGCCTGCTGTGAAAAATGTTTTAGTCAGCAGACTCAGAAACAAAACAATTCAGAAATTACCTCTGTTGCGTGTTAAGTGTGTTTTATGCTGGGTAAACACCACAAGTTAATCGGGCTGATTTTGGGCCGATTTCTCCCCTTCCGACAATCCTAGGTAATGTCCCGATTATCTTGGTGGTTCTAAAGATTATCTTATCAGATTTTCCTGTTGTGTGAGGTGTGTTAAGAGTGACTGAATCTGCTCGGAAGAACATCAAAGGCGCCCCGATCGCGAATCGTAAATATTCAACATGTTGCAAAACTGTTAAATCTAGGATTTTTCCCCCTCATGTTTGTGGTCTCTCATATTCTGAAAATCTTCACGATTTTAAAAATCTTTTGTGTACCCAGCATCAGGAGACTCGACGCTGTCTGAGCGCGCGCGAGTAACGACGTCATGAGATTAAAGGTAGATCATCAAAAAAGCGCCAAATACAAATTAAAATGACGGAACATCTATAAAACAACACATCACAGAAAAATAAGGGTGAAACAGCTACTGATGTAGACAGCCAGCTGATCAGTCTCAGTCAGGTGTGGGGTGAAATAGTTTATTAGGGCTTTATTGAGAAATTTAAAACATAAAGTCCAACTTGCAAACATAACACTTCTTGGTGCTAAAATTATATTTTAAAAAGTCCTGATGGAAATACAGTCAGCAGACAATAAAACTTGTTGATGAAATGTATAAACTAAAGATAACGTATTAATTAAAAGGTAACATTTACTCAATGATTTCGCAAATCAAATACAAATAATTAGCCAAGTAAAAGTGAAAACTAACTTGATTTATCTGTCCTTACTGACTACTATTCAGGTAAATAATAGCCTACAAAAGAGAACTGAATGAATTAATCAAATATAAAATCATGACAATCTCTGTGGACTCGGAGATCTCTCTTCTGGAGTGTGAATAGCAAAAACCCATCATATAATCTATTGATATTGTATAGAAATGATTAATGAGACTCAATTTACAAGACACCATTTATGTAACAATAATAAATGGTCATTTTATTAAAGTGTATTTTCTTAATTTCTCCAGCACCCAAACAGATTCTACTGGGTTCTGGTACAATCCATACTTAACAAGAAAAGCAAAAGAAGATCACTTGCAAAGTTACAGTACATCTTGCATCTGCATTTTCTAAATACATCATAAATGTAAGAAAAACTACTTCGTCTAAAAACAAGTTAAAAATAAATGTTGGTTTAAAAATGTTACAGCCTCTTCTTCAGCTTCCAGAACAAGAATGTTTTGCATATTTAAAAAATAAATAAATAAATAAAAACTTTTCTTCATAAAATAAAATCAACTCTATTCACTGGGACTTTAGATGATGCTTCTTTGTTAGGATTTTATTGCTTGATGCATTATTGTGTCATGGGGAGGACGCGAAGTCAGACCTGAAAGTGCTGGATCTGCAGATGATCTTTCTGTGATAGTTTTTTTTATGACTGCGTAGAGAAACTGAATGAGTGAAACTCTTCCCGCATGCAGTGCAGTGATACGGTTTCTCTCCAGTGTGGATCCTCTCATGTGTTTTCAGGTTTTCTGACAGACTGAATCTCTTGTCACAGTGTGAACACTTGTAAGGTTTCTCTCCAGTGTGGATCCTCTGGTGCTGTTTCAATTGATCAGATGTAATGAAAGTCTTCTCACACTCAAAGCACATATGAGCCTTTTCACCGGTATGTATTTTCTGATGAACTTTTAAACTATGCAGATGTGAAAAACTCTTTCCACAGAAAGAACATGAATGTGGTTTCTCCTTTGAATGAACTTTCAGGTGACTCTTCAGATTTGAAGCCCATGAAAATGTTTTTCCACATTGATCACATTCATGCAGTTTCTCTCCAGTGTGGATGTTCATGTGTTCTTTAAGTTTTGATGATTGCGTGAAACTCTTCCCACACTTATCACATGTGTAAGGTTTTTCTCCCGTATGAACTCTCATATGCAACGTAAGGCCCCCTTTTTTTGCAAAACAATGTCCGCACTGATCACACGTGTAAGGTTTCTCTCCAGTGTGGATCCTCTCGTGTGTTTTCAGGGTTGATGACCGACTGAATCTCTTGTCACAGTGTGAACACTTGTAAGGTTTCTCTCCAGTGTGGATCCTCTGGTGCTGTTTCAAATGTTGAGCTGTAATAAAAGTCTTCTCACACTCAAAGCACATATAATCTCTCACACCAGTGTGTATCTTCTGATGTAGTTTTAGACTTTGTAGTTGTGAAAAACTCTTTCCACAGAAAGAACATGAATGTGGTTTCTCCTTTGAATGAACTTTCAGGTGCTTCTTCAGGTTTGAAGCCCATGAAAATGTTTTTCCACATTGATCACATTCATGCAGTTTCTCTCCAGTGTGGATGATCATGTGGTCCTTAAGGGTTGATGATCGTGTGAAACTCTTCCCGCACTGATCACATGTGAACGGTTTCTCTCCAGTGTGGATCCTCATGTGAACCTCAAGACTATATTTGCGTTTCAAACTCTTTCCACACTGAGTGCAGGTGAAAGATTTCTCGTCTCTTCTTTCCTTTAAATCTTTCTGTTTGGTTTGAGAGCGATTCAAAGTTCTTTCTCCAGTTTTGACATGTTTTTCCTCCTCTATATTCAGTTCTTCATTCTCTTCGTTTTCTTCAATCAACTCTGAAATTAAAGTTAAAAAAAAAAAATCAATCAGTAAATTGAATAAAAAAAACAGAGAGAAATGTGAAAATAATGGACATGAAAGTGAAACCTGATGTATTATTAATAACAATAATAACAATAATAATAATAATAATAATAATTATAATAATAATAATTATAATATGTATTATTGTAGCTATTACTTAATTATTAAACATTTTTAAACAATAGAGGCACAATTCTGTGATATGTTTTTGTAGCGAGAATAAAGTTTATAAAAAGTGCCTTTGTCATTTGCTGCTTCAGCTGAATTATTGCACAGCTTTTACAATTTTTCCTACTGCAACAACAAATCTAAAACTGCTTGAGTTTTATATTCTTATTGTTCTTCAGTCTCATTGATGAAGGATCAAGAATAAACACCAACCTGTTTGTTCTTCAGTGTGTTTCATTCTGCAGGGTTCTGGATCTCTCATGTTCTCTCTGTCCTTCAATAAACTCTGTCTCTGCAGATTTCACTTCTTCCTGATGCTCAGATGCTCGTCTTCACTTGTAGACTGATGGGAATATTCCAGCATTTATTGCTGAACTGCAGTGGGAGGAGCTTCAGTGAAGGTGTGATTGTTGTGGGAGGAGCTTCACAGAAGGTGTGATTGTTGTGGGAAGAGCTTCCCTGAAGGAGTGATTGTTGTGGGAAGAGCTTCACTGAAGCTGTGATTGTTGTGGGAGGAGCTTCACTGAAGCTGTGATTGTTGTGGGAAGAGCTTCACTGAAGCTGTGATTGTTGTGGGAAGAGCTTCACTGAAGCTGTGATTGTTGTGGGAAGAGCTTCACTGAAGCTGTGATTGTTGTGGGAGGAACTTCAAAGAAGGTGTGATTGTTGTGGGAAGAGCTTCACTGAAGCTGTGATTGTTGTGGGAGGAGCTTCACTGAAGCTGTGATTGTTGTGGGAGGAGCTTCACTGAAGCTGTGATTGTTGTGGGAGGAACTTCAAAGAAGATGTGATTGTTGTGGGAAGAGCTTCCCTGAAGCTGTGATTGTTGTGGGAGGAACTTCAAAGAAGGTGTGATTGTTGTGGGAGGAGCTTCAAAGAAGGTGTGATTGATGTGGGAGGAGCTTCACTGAAGGCGTGATTGTTGTGGGAGGAGCTTCACTGAAGGAGTGATTGATGTGGGAGGAGCTTCATTTACATCAGGACTGTTCAGTAGGAGGAACTGATCTGTCAAAATCAGTAATAAACCAGTTACTTATTATATTCATACATTAAGCATTTATGTTTACATATCTATATCTAGTACTGTAAGTTTGCCTATGAATTGTACAATGTTTTTAATTTTTAAAACAAAAAAATAGTTTGTTGAACCAATTTAACAGATTGAAATTCCTGTCTTAGATAGTATTTAGCAAAAATGCATGTTGGCATACTAACTAACACAGGAATTTCAATCTGTTAAGTTGGTTCAACAAAAAGATTATTTGTGTATTTGAACTTGTTTTAGTCTTGTTGTATGGACCTGAACTAATTGCATGGAAAAGTTTTGCTTGATTTAATTAAGTTCACTGAACAAGCTATTTTTTTATTATTTATTTATTTGACCGCATGTTGATGACAATTTCATACAGTTGTAATGTACTCCATAAGGACTGAGCAAAGAAGGCTAATCTCAGAACTGGCTTTAGCACGGTTATTACTCACTGAATCAAGTTGGTAGTGATAGCCTTAAAACATATCCTAATCTCCAAACCTCTTAAATCTCAAACATAACTCACCATTACATGTCTAACAACTCTAACATATTATTCTCTTTACTTAAAAACACTTAAAATGACAATTAATTTCAACATATTTCCCTCTTAATGTGATCCCATGCAAAGCATGCTGGGAACTACACATCCACTGCTCAGTTAGTTGTCAACAAAAATTATGAATGTACAGTAGTCCCAACACAAAATGATTATGTTCACTTAAATTCTACAAATTTAAATGGACTGAACATTACAGAAATGAGTTATGTAGAAAAAAAAAAAAAAAAAAAAAAAAAAAAAAAAAAAAAAATCAAGAATTTAGTTGTTTTGATTATTTTAAGCAAGTTTTTTTTCAGTATATGGCGATTCCATATTTCAATTTTATCCACATATTTCATCCCTACATTTATTTGATCTCTAATAGAGTGGGGGAACTATGACGTCGCTTTGTAGGCGGATCGGCTGTTGGCATGAAACTGGTTCCTCGACAAAAAGCCAATAGGATTTTCCCATAAACTTTTGGATTATCGCAAAAAATAAGCTCTGTGTTCAATCGTAGTTCAAGAAACGTACACGTTTTGTCCATCAAGATAATCTTCACAAAATAATATAACTTGGACGAATTTTGAAGCCTAAATAGAAGCGCCAGAACTGAAAAGCTATACTTAGGCTATAAACGAATTACAGCACCACGGTCGCTCGCCTTCAGCGTCACCACCACCGCTTTTTCAAACTTATTTTTAATGTGTTCAGTGAAAAGGATTTATTCTGTATGAATTTTAATCCACGCTGCATGAACCTTTTCATATAAACTGGAATAAATACAAAACTAGAGCCGAACTAAAACTGAAATGAGACATTAGTAATAAATAGTATAGCAAATAAATGAAATAATAACTAAAGGACATTTAAAGCACGTATTTCTGTGCATTAAAAGTCAAATCCTTTATTAATATGAATTAAAAACGTATCGCCACGTATTTATCTTTTAAACAGCAGAGTGAGCGTAGACATTTAATTTTTCACTTTAACCACATAAAGCCGACAAATGTGGTGTTTACATGTAATAACTGTAATATGAGTTTACCTTACGGTACGAACCCAGAGTCGATAAAACGAACATCTTCCCTCCGAAGACTTGTGTGCATTTCGGGGCAAAGCAAAAAACAAAAAAACAACAACAAAAAAAAAAAACCGTGTCGAACAACTATAAATTGTACACTATGATTGGGAAATGCTGTAAATTGATAAATTACATGTGATGTAAACGTGATGACGTTGAATGTCTCCGGCAGGCCTGTAGTCCCATTTAGAAACTTGTTAGCAACCGTCTTTTTTAAGAAACGTAACAGCTTAAAAAAAATCACTACTGTGGTGTAACTGGTGTGTTTTATGTGGTAGAGTAAAACGTGAAACTATCTTGAGCTTGTGTGAACCATGGACCTTATTTAAGGGATTTAACCAAAATCCCATTCAAAAAACCCATTGACTCTGGGACCATGGAACCGGAAGTGCTAAAATGCTAACTTGCTTCTGGGTTTTCGCCTACAAAGTGACGTCACAGTTCCATCACTCAATATACACTCAATACGTTATTATTGCTTATACTACAGGGCCGTTGAATGCTTGAATCTGATTGGCTGACGAACGTTCTAAGGTGTGCAATTATTTTCATGGAAACGCACGGCGAACGCACCGCATTACATGTCCATATCGCTTCGCCAAATGATTTGCGATTTCAAAGGTCCTTACAGCCTAAAACAGCAAAAGAACCAAAGGACACTGGCCAAACAAACAAATATAGCAAACAAAAGTATAAAAACGACAGATCATATCCATGTTTTTGCCACAAAATTACGTTTTATTATGTACGGAAAGCACATATCTCTCCCGCTCTCTCTCCCTTACAGAGTGTGCACACACGTTAACATACGCGCTATGTTGTTAGCACTACTCTGACGATTTTATCAGTAGCATAGTTTAACAACTTAAACATGACTTCTCACAAGCGAAGTAACAACAACGGCGCTGTTCGTGAAGAAAATGAACGTTAACCTTTTCAGTGGTGAGTTTAAAATATTCCAGCGGTCCCCCCAGAGTGAGTTTTTTTTAAGGCGACCGTTATTTTAGAACGTTTCCCCTTAATGTTTCCATGGCGACGCGTCATGATGGTCAAGTGACACACCGCGGCCACAATAACACTGAATGACAGATGGATCGCTTTAATTTAGTTTTTCTTTTTTATTTAATATATTCACAAACTTACCATGTCATGGACAATCTGATATTCCGATTTACAAATATGTGTAAATGAGTGTGGTTTGTCATTTAAACACCATTATAAATGATCTTGATTGTGATCTGTAACGTGAGATGGGCGCCGCCATTTGTTCGCGCTGCAGTTCAGAGAGTCATGTCAGTCGGATTTACAGCACGTGAATTCATCAATTTCTCCCGAAATACATGTAAGTAAGTGGCCGGTGAACTGGGTGAAGAATAGAGTGAACTTTATAGTTACTTACATTATGTGTATCTGATATGAATAAAACACATCGGCAAATTAAATTAGAATGGATTGTTATTGTTGCTTCCATAGACATCTGTGTGTGTTTTACAAGCTCTAAATGTATTGTTTTAGTAGTACTTGTGTATTTAAATGTCTGAAACTTAAAATAAGCATTATGTGGT
Source organism: Tor tambroides (assembly GCA_021397915.2). Taxonomy (NCBI): domain Eukaryota; kingdom Metazoa; phylum Chordata; class Actinopteri; order Cypriniformes; family Cyprinidae; genus Tor; species Tor tambroides. The sequence goes on along the minus strand of JAFVLL020023087.1, from coordinate 6,614 downwards.
TAAAAACACTGCATAATTGTGATAATATCACAAGCACAGTGCACTTCTCTCTCTGGCTCAGCGCCAGCAAACGCGCGAAAGCGCAGTTTGAATTTGGCAGTTATGCGACGTCACCGAACGTTCTAAATCCCATATGTGGTTCCATACTCCCAGGGGCACGGAAATAAAAATCCCATATGTGGGACCGTACCGCTCAAAAGGTTAAGTTTCACTATAACTAGAGACATTGCTGCCGAACACTTTTGAGAGACGCACAGACTAACAGAGGTAATCTCTCTCTTCTCATAATTTAGCTATTTACTGTATTAACTGCATCTGCATTAGTCTGCTATCAAGGCTCAAGCCTCCGTTACGGTTTAAAATGGCGTTTTGGAATTAGCAAGGTAGGCGTTGGATGAGATGCGGAAGAAATAATCTTACTCACAATAGCGATTTAAGTTGAAAAACCGGACGAATGCCTTGAAATATATCATCTGATAAATGTCTTGAGGTGTGCCAACCGTAGTATAAGCGGAATAATTGACTTCGGTCCGTTGAATTATTACAAAAATAATGCACACCCGAGGTGGTGATGCGGCCACGACGCGAAGCGGAGTCAATTATTGCCCGTCGTCAATTATTCCTTACGTATTGTTTTATAATGTACTACTACAATACTGAGGTGCAGATAATTGCCACTATTTGCAATAATTAGTATAAATATCAGAAAATCTTGCTATTTTAACAGTATAAATAGAATCTATCGCTATTTGCACTTAGTGTAAATAGCATATCATTAAAAAAAATGCTATTTACACTTAGTGCAAATAGCCGCTGCCTTTTATAAAATATTTCTTTAACCATGAAGGTTATTGACATGCCTTTTGATGTGCATCACTTTCATTAGTGTTCTGAAAACTTGACCTGAAAAAAAATCATATCCTGTCCATTGTACTGTACCTCACAGATGACCTAAGTGGCCTGTGTCACTTTTGTGGGGAAGCAGAAACATTTGATGACTCCGATGCAGATGATCTCTGGGTAACTTTTTATTTTTATTTATTTATTTATTAAATTGGTGTGGGATATTAATGAATAGACTAGCACAATTGCTGACAATGTTGCTTTTAAATATTATTTTTACAGATTTCCTGTGATGACTGTGGGCGATGTTTCCATATGGGTTGTGTAAATAATCCATCCACAGAAAAAGAATATAAATGCTTTTCTTGCAATAAATCAAACTGAAATTTAACCTCTTAAGACCCTGCAGCCTCATATGAGGACATTATATTTTAGTGAATTTCTCTGAGACTGTACATGCCACAGTTGTAAGTCTGGATGTCCTGTTCAGAGCACATTCAGGGCTTTTCAGAGATACCAAATGATTGGATGTTTCACCATGACCTCTCCCTCTTCTTGGTCTTCAAATATGTCTGAAATTAATTTAGTGACACCCTTATGGAAATATGATAATATTTTGTAATTATCATTTAAATCTAATTTTTAAATTGTGTGTCATAAATCAACATCTCAGGAAAATGTTATGGGGTTTCAAATCAAAATATGACCATCTGATACGAAACAGGATGTTGATTTCATACATGTCCTCATATGAGGACAGCGGGACTAAAAGCATGTTTATTATGCATTTGAGAGACATAAATTAATAGGGAAAGAAATTACATTTAAATATTCTATGAAATATTATACATTATGAAAATCTTGTCAATTATTACTCCCATTATTACACTTCTTTTTTCATTACATGTTGCCCCAAAAACACATTAATATGCAAATTAGATTTAGTTTATAGATACATTGTATATAATGAGAAAACCCGTTTACGGCCATTTTACACACATTTTGCAGAAAGAAAAAAGGTATATCGAATCATTGTTATAACATAGTTGAGAATCATCTTTATACAAAGTTTGGTAAAAAAAATTAGTTAAAATAAAAAAAATCTTAAACTAAAAATGTATTGGTGATTTAAAAAAAAATATCAACTATTTTTGCCCATGCATGTTCATTCATGTCTTTTTAGTTTTTCAATAGTTTTTCAAAGAAATTGAGTCCCTATGTCCTCAACCGAGGACATAGCATAAATTATGAATGAAATATTTTTTTACATTATTCTAAATGCTCTAAACAATTTAAAGACGAATTTTTTTCCTAAAACTTTTTTCTCGGGTCTTAAGAGAATAAAGCCATTGTTTTTGTTCTTTTTCTTTTTTTTGTAAATTGTTACACCTTCTGCAAAAATTGTCTCTTTGGTTATTTCATTCATAAAATTAAGTGACATTTAAAAACACCCGTGACAGACATTGTGTTTTAAATAGGCCTGCGCTAGAGACTTCTGCGTAATAACCAAAGCCTCAAACATTAAATCGGTTGTAAGTTGGGGAAAACCTCGCTTCTTAAATCCATTTTCACGTTTCGGAGAAAAGACGGTACTTTTTGAACTATTTTGCTTCCCGTAGCCTACGTCCAGTTGTGCTTCATGAGTACGTTCGTTCTGATAATACGTATGACAACTACGCAAGACATGTAGTATGATTGCGTAAAGGGGAACAGACATTCCGAGGGCAACGGAATCGGCTGCTTTTTTTTTTTATTTTTAATTTTTTTTTTTATTGAATGCTTGCAAAAACAATAACAATTGTCATCATCAAAACATAATACAACAACAGTCCAGGGTAACTCAGTCTTTCAGTCCAGAGGAAGTGCCAAGTCCTTTAGCAAAGTCATTGTTCTTATTGTTTTTATGTTCGTAGAGAACTCAATAGAATCAAAATACATTTTCATTTCAAGTTTGAATCTTAAAAAAAAGAGGTTTGCAATTAGAACATTTACATTTATGAATATAATATTTAGCTAACAGGAAAATAAGGTTTATAAAATAAGCATCACTTTTTTTTCACATTCATGAAAGCCAAAAATGACATTTCTAAGAGTAAACTCAAAATTAGGATTCACATAACATTTGATAAAGTCAAGAATGTCACACCAGAATGATGTTGTGTAAGAGCATTTCCAGAATAAATGTAAAGAAGTTTCATTGTTTTCTAAACAGAAAGAACAGTTGGTATTAATATCATTCTTAAGTCTTTTAAGAGAGCACTTATCCGGGTAAATTCTATGAATCAACTTAAATGCAATTTCTCTCATTTTGTTAGTAATTAAATATTTGTGAGGTAATGACCAAACTTTCTTCCAGGGAATATCACTTACTAAACCATTCCAATAAGAGATTACATAAGGCACAGAAATAGACTCCATCTGAAACAAAACTCTAATTTTCTTATTGTTTTTTGACTTGGATGACGAAAGGCACTGTTTTCCAACAAATGTTTTACAAAGATCCACTGAGTGACATGAGATTGGAAAAGAAAGACCTCTAAAAAGCATGAGAACTCCACGTGGCACTGCATCAGCAACAACTGCAAACTCTTTCAGACGAACAGGAAGTCCACGCTTAGCTAAAAGCTCAGAGTAATTACAGATTGAACCATTTTGATTGAAAAGTTGAGACACAAAAATAATACCATTCTTAAACCAGTTTTCAAAAAAAAAAAAAAAAAAAAAAAAAAAAAAAAAAAAAAAAAAAAAGAGAGATTTGTGTTTATACAGTAGATTCTTGTTATTCCAGATTAGATACGAGTGAGGTGTAAAATTGTGTTTAAAAATAAGGGACCAAGCTAATAACATTTGCCTATGAAAAAGAGATAATTTGATAGGGATTTTCATGACGTTATAGTTACAGATTAATAAGAAACTTAAACCACCTAGTTTGGAAAAAACAACATTAGGGATCAGATTCCATACAGATAAAGGCTTATTCGGAATCGGCTGATACACCGGCTCAGACTGCTTAAGTTACGCGTATGGGGCTGTCACGTGATGAACGAACGACTCGAAAAACCTGAAGACTCGAAACAGGTGAACCAATTCAGTGCAGAACCTATAGGATGTTGCGCATGCGCGACTGAACGAATCACTCCTCGAGACGACTCGTTCTTCCCGAGTCACATTAAAGATTCATTCAAAATGAACGAATCGTTCAAGAACGACCCATCACTACACTTTATTCTGAGTGTTTGCTGATAGAAACTGATTGTTTGAGTCAGAATATATGCTGAAAGCCCATTAAAGTGCTCTATTGAAAAGTATTACAATTATTTCTCAAACGATACAGAAAAAAAAAATACCACTAATATAAAGACTTTGACAACTAGGGGAGCGCGGGTAACGCGGGGTTAGTAGTAACACACGTTTTTAAAATATTTCCACACATGCTAGCATAACCAAATTTAGAGTATTTACTAGTTACCATATCAACATTATATAGAGAGAAAAAAAGTGCGCAAAAATTCAAAAGTCTTTAGAAGATATCGCTGAACATTTATTTTACCACAGTAAATTTCTGTCTTAAGTCAATTTTTCATCTCAGTTTTTATTACTAATTTAAAATGAGACAAATCTGCTATTATTTTTTTTTTATCTCCAATCTGTTATTTATCAGTTTAGATATATTTTTAATGCCTCGATAGCTAGCAGAAGACACTAACTGGTTTTAAATTAAAGTTGGGGTAAGTTGTAACACTGCGTTACAATCTGCCCTGCCGTGCTATTCTATGACATTTGCGTGTAATTCACACTATTTACTTCAATAAATTTTAATGAGAAACGACGAGAAACAGGTGAATAAAGACTGACAATCATTGTTTAATGTTCAGAAATTATTATTTCAAGACATGGAAAGCATTTTGGCTCGTTTATATGGGCCTTCCCAGGCATGGTTGCAATATGTTCATTGTTAAACTCAAAAATCAGATTACTTTTAATTATTAAAAACGCCATTATATTTATTTAAATGAATAATTATTTTATTTTACTGACAAAATATTGTAGTTTGTCTTGTATATTTTTTTTTAATAAGATCAGATAACATTTTAGGGTGTCATATGGTCATGTTACAACGTGCCCCTCAGCTGTTACAATGTACCCCACCTACGGGGCATGTTGTCACATTTCACTTCCAATTTTTGAGGGTAAATAAAGAAAAACGTATACAATGTATTTATGAAACAAAGCGACATTTGTACTAGACAACTGTGAAATTACTGTGGATAAAAAAAAAAATTATACTCTGAACACGAAGTGGATTTACACAATTTGATAAAGTCAAAAAGTGTTACTTTGTGCCCCGCTCTCCCCTATATCTTTATCAGACATTATGATTTGTCCACATTATTCTAAATATACTTCGCTTTTCTAACTATATTTATAACAAAATAGTTCCCTCTTACCGTTTCTTTAGATAAGTGTTAGCAGGCACACAAATGGCACTGAGACAGATTAAAAACTATTCAGAAATGACCCCGTACATGCTGCTTAAACTATGCAACGTGTATTTTACAATTATGTAAAACAGCGTTAATTGCTCACCTCAGAAAACGACACACTGAAACGCGCGCGAATGATGACGTCATCACCGCGAGGCGAAACCAGAGTCCAAACAATTGTACTGCGCATGTGTCGAACTCGGCCATTCGCGCTCATCCGCGGATGCATATGCTTTGAAAAGCTGTGCGGACGCGGCGGCTGTGCGCGAGACGGAACGCGGAACGTTAAGTATACCCGGGCCCTGAAGACCTTGATTAACTTGTTTCAGGTGTGTCTGATTAGGGTTGAAGCAAAACTCTGCAGGGCTGTTGTAGCTGGAGCTTCTTCTTTCTGTTTATGTCTATGGGCTAATGTTACTGCGCAGCGGTACCAGACTAAAATAGTCCGAATAACACTTATTATTATATTATAAATATTATTATTGGTGTACCAGTGATTCAGGCTAAGTCAAAAACAGTTTGGAAAATGGATTGATGATGTACTCGCTTATTATGTAAATTTTGTACATTTTGAACACACACACACACAAAAAACGTAATGCAGCTTTAATGATTTATTATATTTTGAGGCTTATCAGAGCTGCTGAGAAAAAACAAAAACATATCCAAATAGAAAAACACCAGAAAATTAAGAAAACGTCTTCATCAGTTTGGCAACATATGCGCTGCAAATACAACGAAACTCACAGAACTGGTGATGAATATGGCTCAACATGCCTACTCTGAAAGGTTTTGTTTATTTTAACATCCTGATCATATCATTCCTCAGCTTGTTTTTTATTTTATTTTATTTTTGGGGGATATTATTAGTCTAAATAAGATGATGAAATACACAGTTACTGTAACTGTAAAACATTATGCAAGCTGGCTAACTTACTTGTACAACTTACCTTACAAAAATTAACCATGGTTTTACTGTATAGGGTAGAGTGGGGGAAAACGCCCCCCTTAAGGATTGTGTCATTTTTTTCTGTGAAACAAAAGTTAAATGTGTCCAGAATAGTTATCATAGTTTTAGTGACAATGGCATAAATTATAAACCAAGTATGAAAAATGTCCAGAGTTTTCAAATTATTAGATTTTTAACAAAAAATAAATTTGTACCAAGGGGGCGTTTTACCCCACCTATGGGGCAAAACGCCCCCATGGGTGGGGTAAAATGCTCCCCAGTGTGACAAAGCAATTTGCTTTAAACATTTAGCCTACAGCAAAATCAGAGTACAGGCA
>JAFVLL020023086.1:0-12408 GCA_021397915.2 Tor tambroides | reverse complement strand
AGAATTTCTAGGGGTGCCAATAATTGTGTCCAACATGTATTTGAGAAAAACATTTATTTCATAATGATATTTCCCCCCATTTTAAATTCTTATTTACACAAAGTTTATGAATGCCACTCTAATATCTTTATCTTAATATCTATAATAATATCTTAATATAGTTATTTAGGTAATATCTAGTTCATTTGTGTTTTGTTTGAGAGTACCAATTCAACATCTACCCACTTTTGGTATAACATAAAAATCACATTTTCATGTAGTGATTAAAGTAATTAGATGTAAATGTTGTTGATTTAAATCCTGCCAGGGTTCATCTTAACATTGAAACGATCCAAGCCATATAGAAGCCAGAAAATCATAGAGGCTCTTTTTGCATGCTTGCAACCACCTTAAAATCATGTCAGAGAGTTTTGCATGATCAATTATTGCTTTTTCCTCCCTTTTCATAGGTAATGTATGTTATCTGAGCATCTCACCCAAGGGACCCATATCCGTTGAAGCTCTTGTGGGCACCAATGTGACCCTTAGTGTGTCTCACGCTGGTGTCCCTTGGCCTGAGGTGATGTGGTTTAAGGGAAACCTTCTGGTTGCTAAATGGACCGTTGGTAACAGCTCGCTTTCAGGTGTTGCTTCAGGCGTTTTTAAACCAGAACCAAATGGATCCCTCACCTTCATGAACGTGTCGCTTCGTTATAATGGTACATACACTGTGGAAATGAATAATATCGGGGAGGAAAAGGTCAGCGCTACATTTTACCTCTTTGTTTATGGTGAGTATATAGAGAACACATTATAAACAAGTATATGGTATAGTAACACATAATTAATTAGCGACAGACAGTTATATTGATAGATTAATAAGATTGTATTTGGCTATTTTAATATCATTTGTATTGATTTATAACTGTTCCTGGTTGGCCAATTTACAAAATCTAGTAGTTTAATTTATATTTATGTACTTTTTTTTTGGTTAAATGTTTTATGAAATAAGTGTTCATTTAAAACATCTTATTTTCTATTTTGCATATTTTCATCCATCTTGTTCTTATGGTATTGGCATTTTTAAAAACAGGTCAGCTGGTAATTATAATATATAATAACTTTAATTAATGAATCATTCACAAACACTATATACTGATTTAACAATCAGTGATTCATTTGTATGAGATATAAATGACTAAAATGTGCCACATGTACCAGGGTTATTATAGGTTACCAAAATTAAAACCATAAAAAAACTTATATACTTTAAATAAAATAAAGTTGAATAACTGAAATGTTTTTTTATTTCAACCAGTTGCCAAGGCAACAGTTCTTATTTTATTTTAGTTTAACTTGATGTACTTAAATAACTAAAACTAAACCTGAAATAAAATATTATTAAAACAATGTAGACATATAGAAAAAAAATGACAAAAACAGAATAAAATTACTGATTACTAAAACTTTAACTAAAATTAAAATGAAGACAAATATTTAAAAATATTCAAATTATAATTAAAAAAATACAATAGTATTTTAAAGATACTACAATAAGACTGGCATGTACATGAACTAATGATGTTAAGCATTTATTATGTTTCTTTTTGTTTAATGTAATTATGAAAGTCTTACTATGTAGAGCAGGGCAGTACAATTGAATATTCATTATATATTCATGAATAAAATTAAGTGACTTTCTCAATTATTTTAATGCACACTTGATTTTGCTGTCAAAAGACTGTTTTTATGTATTATTTAGCTATTGTTCCCTGTCTCATGACACATGCGTATAAGAGCATTTAATGAGTGTCCTTGATTTAAACTTAAGTAGCAAGTTGGTAAATGTGATTCATTCATTTCCATGTATCTCTGATTGCTTGCCTCTCTTTCTCAATAGATATCATCATGAATGTATCCCTGCACACTGATCCAGGAGACGCCATTGAGGGTGAAGTGGGGTTTACCTTGTATTACAGCACAATGCAAGGGGAGGCCAAAGAGGTACGGTGGTTCTTTAATGGACTCCAGTTAAGAAATGGATCTCATTATTCCATCAGCGGGAAGAACCTCATAATAAACCAGCCCAGCAGGAACGACACGGGCCGCTACACTGTATTACTAACCAACCCGTTCAGCTCTGAGACGCAACACAGGAACATCACAGTGCTGTGTGAGTATATGGTGATTATGTTAATTTAAAGGAATAGTTCAGGCAAAAATGAAAATTGGCTGAAAATGTACTCAGCCTCAGGCCATCCAAGATGTGGATGAGTTTGTTTCTTCATGGAAACAGATTTGGAGAAATGCATTTCAATTGCATTCCATCACTTGCTCACCAATGGATCCTCTGCAGTGAATGGGTGCCGTCAAAATGAGAGTTCAAACAGCTGATAAAAACATCACAATAATCCACAAGTAATCCACACCACTCCAGTCCATCAGTTAACATCTTGTGAAATGAAAAGCAGTGAGTTTGTAAGAAACAAATCCATCATTGAGACATTTTTAACTTCAAACCATCGCTTCCAGCTAAAATATGAGTCCATAATATTCAGTCCAAAACAGCTCTAAACAAATATGTCAGTGCATTTTGATGTTAGAGGAAAACAAGAGATGGGCTTTTTCACTGGAGGAAATGTTATTATGGATTATGAACTCAAATTTTGGCCAGAAGCAACGGTTTTGAAGTTAAAAACTTCTTAATGATGGATTTGTTTCTTATAAACACACAGCTTTTGGCTTCACAAGACATTAATTGCTGGACTGGAGTGGTGTGGATTACTTGTGGATTATTGTGATGTTTTTATCAGCTGTTTGGACTCTCATTCTGACGGCACCCATTCACTGCAGAGGATACATTGGTGAGCAACTGATGCAATGCTACATTTCTACAAATCTGATGAAGAAACAAACTCATCTACATCTTTGATGACCTGAGGGTGAGCACATTTTCAGCAGATTTTCATTTTTGCCTGAACTATTTCTTTAAGAGTCTTTCCCAACAATAGCCCGTTTCATTTCCGACATCTTATTTTCCCTCTTCGGCTGCCCTTAGATGGACCCGATATGCCAGTTCTCAAGGTCAGTCCCACAAAAGCAGTCTTTGTTTCGGGAGAGTCTCTGTTCCTCTCCTGTCAGGCCGAGGGTGAACCGCCCCCTTCCGCCACATGGTTTTTCAATGGCGAGTCCATTGCAACGTCTTCAACAGGAACAGTCAGTCTCACCAATGTAAAGACAAGTCAAAGCGGCATATATACCTGTGTGATGATCAACACCAGAACTGAGGCGACACTTCAGAGAAACGTCACTATAATTGTCTATGGTAGGAGTTTGCAATTCAAATGTCCTTTTGTAAGCAAAATAAGGGAATACCAGCATGTTAGGATGTTGTGCATCATGTAAATATTCTCTTGATAGTTTTCTGCTGACAGTGTTTGTTTAAGCATTAAGCCATTCAAGGCTATGTGTATTTTTTTAAAACAGTTAACAGGGGTTTTAGAAGCTTTTAATTCTCTTTTTCTTTCCATCATGTCAGAGTCTCCCAGCGGTGAGCCGCTGTGTTCGGTGCAGTCTGTGAATGGAGGCGCAGCGCTGCAGTTCCTCTGTCTGTGGCCAGGCGGCGCTCCGGAAGCACAGGTGTCTTTTCCCGGCCTGAGCGTGAATGCCAGTGGATACGGCAATTACAGTATGACTATAAATGACATTCAGAGCTTAAACGGCCGAAAAATCATCTGTAAAGCTGAACATCCTCTGATTCAGACACAATGCAGTGTCATTCCTCGTAAGTCATGCTCTGTTTCTTACTGGAATTTGAAATATTGATACTTAAGTTACAAATTAATTCCATTTGGAATCTGTGGAATTGTGGAGTAATTTTATGGTGAATGTTATTTAGTATCAATAAATGACGAATAGTAAAATAAACAGTATACTGTATTCTTAATATATTCAGAAAAAAACTATTTAATTTGCAAGGAAATTATATAGACACCAAGTACAATTAATTTGTTCAGAATTATTAATATTTCAAATTTAGTTATGATTAATATTTTAGATTTGTAGAAATCCCTCTCATACATGGAAAGCATCTTAACAGAAAGGTGTCGTTCAAAAAGCGCACAGAAAAATAGATCGGATTTCAATAATAGCAAGCATGTTTAGTTTAAGTGTGTTGCTAAGATATACTTCAATAAGCCTAAAAATACATTGCACACACTTAGTGGGTTAAACTTGTATAACATTTATAATCAACATTTCTTTTACTTCATCCACTTTGTAGGCCCAAACCAGAAGAAATTCAAAATAATTAAATAAAAAAAGTAAAAATAGGAAAATAAAGAAATAAAAGTCTTAATAAAACAAATGCAATTGTTTTTAATTTAAATAATTAATGCATAATTTTTAATGTGTCTTGAATTACTTATTCTTTGTTATTTGTATATTTATTTCCTGTGTTTATTTTTATTCTTTCTTTTGCTTTATTTATGCATTGATTTATTATTTATATATTAATCCACCACCTTAATTTTTTTTTCCACCTAGCGTGTTGCAATGCATTATGGGATTGCATTCCACATGGTTTGCCTATATAGTGTTCCAAATGGTTCACTTCATTCATTTCAATTACTGTAGGATGCTTTGAGGACAGTAAGGCATTGGAACGGCACCTTTATCTCATTGCATTATGTTGCAGGTGGCCCTGTGGATTTTCTCGCAGTAATTTTAACCAGCATGAGTCAAGATGAACAGACGATGGTTGTGATTCATTGCTCTGCTGAAGCAACACCTCAAGCTCTTGTGCACTGGATCAAGGACGGAAACCGCTTGCAAACTGGGCCCAAATATCAGATCAGTACAAACACAACTCAGCTGTTTATTTCTGATTTTAATGTCACTACAGACCTCGACACCTACACCTGCACTGCCATCAACCCTCTCGGCAATAAAACTGTGGACACTACACTGCTGGGTACGAATCCATTCTAGATTATCATTAGCAATAATAGGTTTTGATCTTTTGAAAGTCTATACCACTGGAAAAACCTGATAAAATGCAAACAAAACAAACTGTATATTGACTTCTAAAGGCACATTTTGTCTGCCTGCACTACTATTTAAAAGTTTGGGGTCAGTAAGGTTTTTTTATTTTTAAAGAAATGAATACTTTCAGCAGGGATGCATTGAATTAATTAAGAGTCATAGTTTCCATAAAAGTATTAAGCAGTGCATCTGTTTTCAACATCAATAATAATCCGATATGCTTCTCGAGCAGCAAATCAGCATGTTTTCTGAAGGATCATGTGACACTGAAGACTGGAGTAATGATGCTGAAAATCCAGCTTTGCATCACAGGAATAAATGACATTTTACAATATATTCACATAGAAGATGCTTATTTTAAATTGTAATAATAATTCACAATATTACAATTTTTACTGTATTCTTAATCAAATAAATGCAGCCTTGGTGAGCAGAAGAGACTTAAACATTAAAATGCTTTGAAAGTTAGTGCATGTTTTTGTGTTCTGTTCATTCTATTATCTTGATGTATGCAATTCTCAAAATATGCAATTTCAATCTTTTTTTAATTTAAGGCCCTCAAATCTCAAATTCGAGTGTTTTCCTGAGTAATGATCAAACAGAAGTGAATCTAACATGGGACGTTCCTCTCACCTCTGTTATTACAGGTACATGCTTGCTTCCATTCAAGCTTTGCTTGTGAATAATAATTACAAATAGTTTGCATATCAGTGCATAATAAAAGTTTGTATTTTTAAGGCTTTGATATCCAGATGAAGGGCCCAGAGCTCTCAAGTCCCTCTCAACCCAAACTCAGCATCGCATCAGACTTCCACACCATCCAATCAAAGCCGGCCTCCGCCAGAGCCACCACCGTCTCAGGGCTCAACCCAGAATCCACGTACTACTTCAGAATCATCCCTAAAGCTGGCAGAACCGCAGGAGAACAGTCTGAGCAACATCGGATCGGACCAGGTGACGAGAATCGCAAATCTGAATAAGCTTAAAGGGCTCATATCATCCAACTTTCCAAAAAAAAAAAATACTTAACTTGAACAACTCTTTAGTCCAAAAATACAAGTGATTGAAATTAAACAGTAAAAATGGTCTAACAGCTTATTTCTGCCCTGATCCTTTAATGAACCTGTCACAGTGGGGTGCAGCGTTTTAAGCAGAATAGAGCAATTAATAAATACATCAGCCCAAAAGCAAACCTGAGTCTGTGTGTTTGTGCAACTAAGCCTTGTTGCTCATTTTCCATCTGAACAGGCCTTAGTGGGAAAATCAGCCAAAAAAAACACCTTTTTAATTTTAAGGATCAGAGGGAAGGATCAGGAAAAACAAAATTATGACTGTTTTGATACAGACACACATTGACATAAATGGCCTTCAGGAAAAAATGCATACTACAAATGCACACTACCATTCAAACGTTTGGGATCAGTAAGATTTTTAATGTTTTTGAAATAAGTCTCTTATGCTTACCCATGCTCAAAAATGCTCAGTTACAAAACAGAAATATTGTGAAATATTTTAAGAGTTTAAAATATCTGTTTTCTATGCGAGTATATTTTAAAATGTAATTTATTTCTGTGATGCAGCGCTGAATTTTCAGCATCGTTACTCCAGTCTTCAGTGTCACACGATCCTTCAGAAATCATTCTAATATGCTGATTTGCTGCTCGAGAAACATTTCTGGTTATTATCAATGTTGAAAACAGTTGTGCTGCTTCGTATTATTGTAGAAACCATTTTATATTATTTTTCAGGATTCTTTAATGAACAGAATTTCCTCACATTTGATCAATTTAATGTGTCCTTGCTAAATAGAAATATTATTTCTTTAAAATTAAAAAATCTTACTGAGACCAAATTTTTCAACAGTGTAGTGTATGATTTGTCTCCTTTAAGTGTGGTAAAGCTGGTTGTGTTGTTGATGTGTTGTCCAGCTGCTGGACTCAGTGGAGCTGCTATCGCTGGTATCGCCGCTGGAATCCCCTGCGCTCTCATCATCCTCCTCATTGTGCTGGCCTTCATCTACTGCAGGAGACGTGGTGAGTGACGCTTCCTCCAACTGTCTAAAGCTCAATTAGTATAGCATGATGCCTGCAACGCCAATGTCATGGGTTCAGTTCCCAGGTAATACATACTGGCTAGTGGCTAAACATATTCCTTGCATGCACTAAAAATGAAAATTCTGTCATCATTTACTCACCCTCAAGTTGTTCCAAACACACAAAAAAAAGATGTTTTGAAGAATGATGGCCATTGACTTTAATAGGGTTTTTTTTCCATATGGCTACCCGCAACTGCTTGGTTATTAACATTCTTCAAAATATCTTCCTTTATGTTCAACAAAAGAAAGAAACTCATACAGGTTTGCAACAACTTGAGGGTGAGCAAATGATGACAGAATTTTCTTTTTGGGTGAAATATGCCTTTAAGTCACATTAGATAAAATCATCTCCCAAATGCATAAAAGTTAAATGTTGATCAGTTGATACCCAACTTATTTAAATCTCCAAAATCTACAGCTAGTCAATACATAATGATAAATTTATGTTTTCAGATATCGAGTGAAATAAACATTGAATTTCAGAATTATTAAATTGCAAAAATAAATGCCAACATGGTATTTAGGACCTTTATGCAAAGTGTTTATAAGCCGTATTGCTTTTATAAATAGTGTAATGAAAAAATACAGCAGTGCTCAATAAATAGCTTCATTTATTAATAATCAGAATAAAAAATATAAAATATAGTATAATAGTATAGTATGTAGTTATAGAAAATTTAGTAAAATTAATTAATAAATTTATAGTTCATTAGTATAGCTGTATTTGTTTCTGGTTACAAAATAATAGCAATTTGCTGCCTTAATAAAATAATAAATAAAATAATGTGTGGTCACCACACATTATTATTTTAGTTATAAATGATATACTATTATATTTTTGTTAATATTTCAAATTAAATTTATTTTTATATTATCTGCTTTCATTTTCATTTTTGTTAAAGTTTTATTCTTTGTGTTGTGTGTGAGTGTGTGTGTGTGTGTGTGTGTGTTTTAATATCTTTAAATAGTTTTTATTACATTTGGTTAAATTAGTTTTAGTTATCCTAAGTTTTTTTTTTTATATATATATATATATTATATTTTCTTATTTTACATATAAGAAAAGTAGGTTTATTTTAATTTTTTTATTTTTTCAATAACCAATAATAACCCTGGCAGTGACAGATGTGTGTTGCCTTTGCCGTGGCTTCAAATGTGTCTTATTCATTCTGAACTAATATAAGAATCTGTTCAATGACTCTTTTCCTCATCAGATCGAATCCCCAGGTATCCTGTATCGAGAGCAGTGGAGAAGGTAAAAGAGGCTGTTTTTGTGTTACCGTGAGCTTGTTCTTCATGTTCTCTGAAGTGTCTTTCTCATCTCTCAGTCTACTCTGAACCCTCATCGTCTCCTGAGAGCCAGACTGAAACCACCGCCTGCGTACAGACATCAGCAGGTACTCCGCTTCAGCTCAGAGTCATTGAGAGGGCACGACTCTTTTGTGTTTACTGACTGTTTTTCTGTGTTTTGCAGCCTGAGCGATCGGCTCCTTTGCCGTCTGTGAACTCGTGCGTGAGAATGGCCACCACCGTCTGACTCTGAGAGGACTTGAGCTCATCGACATGTAACCTTTAACCTTATCCAGGACATCTGTTGACATGTTGCAGCCCAGACTCAAACCAGTGTGACCCACATGAGCACCACAGCTACTGCTGCACCATTTATTCTGTTATTCTGTCTAAGTGTATTTTAAATTCACATGTGAGCACTGTATCAAAATGACAAAGTTTCTGTCGTTTATTTTAAAATTAAAAAGAAATTAATACTTTTATTCAGAAAGGATGCATTAATTTGGTCAAAAGACATTTATAATGTTACAAAGATTTCTGTTTCAAATAAATGCTGTTCTTTTGAACTTTCTATTCATCCTGAAATTTTTTTTTTTTACCAGTTTCCACAAATCTATGAAGCAGCACAACTGTTTTGCAATGTTGATGATAATCATAAATGTTTTTTGAGCAGCAAATCAGCATTTAAGAATGATTTCTGAAGGAGACTGGGGTAATGATGCTGAAAATTCAGCTTTGCAGCAAAGAAATAAATTACGTTTTACAATATATTCAAATAGAAAACAGTTATTTGAAATTGTAATAATATTTCACGATTTTACTGCTTTTACTGATTTTTTGATCAAATAAATGACTTTTCAAAATGATTTCCTAAAAAATATCAGTAATCTCCTCTGGAGTATCAGAATCTCAGTAATGTCTTAAACTTTGCTCAGATTAAAAAGTCAGAGATCTCAATATGAACTCACACATTTCTTATAGAATTATCAAAAATCAAATGATATTAATGTACATTTTATAGATCTGTACTCTTAATGAATGCTATGGACTTTATTTCTTCTAGGGGAAAAAAAAACCATCTGAGACATTTTAAATACTTAAATTATTTTAAATAATCCTCCTGGAATATAAAAGAGCAATAACCTGTATTTCCTTTTTTTCTGAACTTAATTTTAAACTTTTCTTCCATACAAACATGTTTCCTTCTGAATGATCAGACAAAAATAATATGATGCACTGAAAAACATTTTTTTTAATTCAGAAATTGCTGGTAAATTTCACAAATGATAACAAAGAAGCATCAAGTAACCTTGAATAATACATGAAATTCCTCTAATCTTTGTTTTATTTACAACTTAGAAAAATTATTTTCACAGTGATCTTGCATTACTTTTCTATTACGGCACAGTAGCCACATTAGTATTTTCTCATGCATAAAAACATTTACGAATAAGCCATTTTAAAACTCTCATCTATCACATCAAAGTCTTGTCAAAAAAGAGTCATGGACATGTGATGTGAGTGAAAATGTGCATAAGCGATATCATCGTGTGTCCACTCATAGTGTGTCACCACATGCACGGCTGAATGAAAGTGTGCGCTTCAGCATGTTGCATTGACCGCAGCAGTACTGCAAGCCTCTGCACATCACAGTTCCAGAACGGCCAATACAACAACAAAAAGAGCCTTCCCCCTCCAAACCCCGAGCGCGGACCCGGCCGGCGTGCAGCGGTCACGTGCTTCCCACAGCATCAAGCTCAAGTGCATTTGTTCTGTGTGGCCTGTTTTAAAGGATTTTGCCTCCATCGACAGAAAAGCAGAGAGGATAACTTTTTGGAATTTGGCCTGGCGGGTCCTTTTTGACGTTACGCTCGCTGCGGGTCCCACTTTCTCTCTCTTTCCCTCTGGGAAGGTCAATACTTAAGCAGGTTGATTTATCCTGAAGACCTCAGGTAAGAATCCCTCGGACATCTCAGTCACTGACTAATTCACCTTTGTGATGGTTTTCAGGATAAATGGGATCGTTTGTTGCAGTTTCTAGTGAGAAGGCCCTTCAATCCGACAAACCATATGTAAACTCTTGAAACTTGATGGATGAAAGGATGTGTAATCATTTTAATTTATTTTTTTTAAGAAGTCATTGTGTATAGTGGTGAACAAAAGTCTCACTTTTAGTAAAAACTCTTCTTATATAATTAAATGCAAAATCCTTTGTTACAAATGACTGTATATTATCAGACATTTAAATTGAAAAATTTGAATCAAAACTAAAAATATGCAAAAACAATTTTTTATTTCTACTTTAATAAAAACTTTTTAAAGTCCTCACACATACCGGAAGTTTCACGTTTAGTGAAAATTATTTTATAATTCAAGGCAAAATATGTCATTGCAAACTATATTATCATCTAAATAAATAAATATAACTCTTAAAACTTGATGAATGAAAGTATATAATCATCTTTAAAAATATATATTTTTACTTTATTAAAAACTTTTTAGTGATGTGAGGAGTGAAAAAAAAATCACTTTCCTTTAGAATTAAATGCAAAAACTTTTATTACAGATTATATTATGAGGAATTTAAATGAATGAAAAAATAATAATTTTAGCCTTTTAGCATTTACTTATTTTATTTGTTTGTTTATTTATTCATCCATGGTTATTCTGCTTTAATGAAAGAAGTTAATTTCATTGCACACACACACACTCACTGGTTTTTGACATGTGATATTTAAACTCAGTTTAAAAAACTGCATTTATTCGTACATGAAACACAATGTCCCAGGCAATCACGCAGAAGCTTCATGTAGAGTATTATGTTGAAATGCACACATTGAACAAGGTCTGCAGAAGTTTAGAATGGGTGTTTACACAGATTTAATCTGCAGGATATTTTATGCATTAGTCACATCACAACATGTATATGTATAGTATATATCTTATAAATATTATTCAACATTTTATATACAGGGTTTTCACATATTTAGCCTATCTAACTGTTTATGCTAGAGCGCCCTCTGTGGCAATACTGAGAATGCAACATGCTTGTGTCACATTATGAATTGCCCTTTTCAAAAGCAAGTTAAGCAACCATATATAAAATGAAGTAGTGTAGTTTGAAGCATCTGCATTCAGGCTCTTACTGTATGTAGAGATCATAATGATAGCTGTGTTAGTTTTGGTACACACTGGACTCACTGTTTGTTGTCCCTGTGCTGTTTTGCATGAGTTTGTTGTCCAGCTCTGTTGCTACATGTTATTGTTTTTGTGGCATTGCAGTTTGCATTGTTTCTAACTATCTGCTAAAATGGTGTTTGGTCCTTTCTGTGAAATAATGATGTCACGTGTTCCGATGTATGAGTAACTGATGCTGTTTTGTTTGTGCAAACTGTGGTGTGGCCTGTAAAAACACAGGATATTGCAAATGCATGTACAACAGTGATGTCAATCTGGCTTTGTGAGCAATGAAACGTTGAGTGATCAATGCACACTACATTTGCTTTTCATAAAGGAAATGCAAAATAGTAAAAGAATGCAAAATATTTCAGTGTAAATGGATCAGAGCTGTTGATATGACAGCTGTGCACAACATATAATACCTAAAATCAGATGCATGCGTGTGACAAATGCTATTATCCAAAGCGACTTATTGGATTCTGCATACTCATTTTATTAGTTCATGCATTCCCTGTGAATCGAACCCATGACCTTTATGTTGCTAACACCATGCTGCTGTTTGTGCTACAGGAACGTTAAATATAGGCCTATGTATGGAATACAAGGCCAATTACTGAATCGGCATTGATTAAAGGCTACAATTTGTATACAACTCACTATAGAAGTGTTTTCATGATGTCATCACTGTTACATTTTAAATACTGAACATTCTATTAATGTAAGTCGGAAGTACATTGTCAGACTTTAATCTTATAAACTATACAAAGAAAATGTAAAGGAAAAAATAAATACATTAACTGTTTTACAGTACATTAAGAAAA
>JAFVLL020023082.1:0-12791 GCA_021397915.2 Tor tambroides | reverse complement strand
TTGTAATGCACCTTATAATGCATTGTACAATCTTATGAATAATTGTAACCACAGTTAATACAATATAACACTTTGTCACACTATGCATTTTAAATTATAATTATTTATGACAAGATATAATGCATTATAATGTACATTATGAATAACTATAATGCATTATACTCTTTAATAACTCTTTATGAGGTATTATACGTAAAGGCTCTAAGTAAAGTGTTACCATTCTTTCCAATGGATTTGGTAATACTTGAGTCATTACTACTGTTTACCATGACCTTCACTTTAGAATTAATTATATAGTGTGTATTGCTCATATTAATTATGAACCTGCATACAGTAGTTCTTAGTAGTTTTCCAGGAGACAGGAAAAAAACAGTGAAAAATAGTGAACTAAACAGCACATTTTTTCTAAGCACTGTTCATTTCTAAATCATTAATCTTGGTAGTTACTACAGTATTAATACTGCATTACTCATTTGTTCCTGTGTAGCTGTTCAGTAATGGTGGAACAGTATTTTAAAGCATAACCAAAAAAAAAAAAAAATCGCAATCGCAGAAAACATATGAGCATATCAGCTCTTGTGCAAAACAGAAAACAAGACATGAGGGGATTGTCAATTATCATGACGACAGTAAAGTTTATGGTATGACGGCAGCATTTCATTTACAAAGAAGCAAAGCTGCATCAAAATCAAATACACAAAGAAAGAGGAATCAGTTTTATATTCACACGTGAAATGTTAACAGCCTGAAAGTGTCCGAATCAACAATGAATCAAATCACTGACATTAAAGCTACATGTTTATAAGAGAATAAAGACTGCTCTGCCGTCATTTACAAAACCCCCCAAAAAACAAAGCCTTTATTCATCAAAACCTTGTGTATAAACAAGCTGTTTCTTCCTGATATAAAATGACCACCCTGTTAACATTTCCTTCTGGTAATAATTCAGTTATGACAAGCATGAAAACACCACCTTTCATTTTTGGCTCGATTTCCAACTCAAATTACTCATGATGGAGTCTTTGAATTTGAACCAAGCAAAAACAAATATTACGCTCTCCATGGAAATGCACTGTAGACGAGGTAATTTAATGTGGCATTTCTTCACACTTTAGCCAACAGACTCATACAAAACCGCAAACGTAATCCACGGTAATTTACCAACGCGCCAGGTCTGTTAAGACAAATGCTGTTAATTTCATTATCTAAATATGCAGCAGAATATAAGAAAAGGTCAAACGTGTTTTCCTTTGGAGGCTTGTCAGGGATTTCCGCATTTATTTCATGAGGAACATCTTAATATTATAACCTGGTGTTTCCTCCAGCTGCTCACAGATCTATATAATACACTGATTTCGAAATAAAACCAACAACACAGCGTCATTTCACAACATTTCTGTGAGTCAGATTCTCAAGAGCGTTACAGCTCGCGATCGAGCCCAAATATAGAGGTGTGAGTTAAAGGCCTTCAATTCAAGTATTCATAAGTGCAGTTGCCTACGAGGCAGAGAAACGATTTTATTACACGGCTTCCCGGACAGTGTCTATACAGCGAATAAAGAACTGTGAGGACAATCCAGAAGGCCTTGAAGGAAAAGAAAAAAAAAATTGAGCACACCGACAACATAAAACACAAAATTGAAAAGATAATTGCGTGTGATTGCAGAGGAAGGAGTAATTGTGTGCTTCCCAGCTGCGAGGCTCTCAGGCTCGATTCGGTTCCTTTCACTGTGGGTCGTCGGAACGCCGTTTGTTGTCTCATCAAATAAGGAACAAAGTCCTTATCATGGGCTGTATACAAATAACCATCATCCCCCTCATTTAGGCCAATAACAGCAGGTAAAAATGAAAAGAAATAAGTATCTCCATAGAAGATGTATGGGAGATTGCACATTTGTCTTCAAATCAATAGCTATATGCACCCTAATAATATCCGTTAACATGCCTCTACTATAAAGATACTGTGCTATGACCTCAAAACATTGTTGCATAGTGCATGATTAATACATTCTGGCACATACATCATATAACCAGCTGTACATGTATGACCTGTGAATCACAGGACTCCATAAAAGTGCTCAAAGACGTGTAGAAATAAGCTAAAATGGCACGACTGCTTCAACAAATGTGTTTTTATCTCACGTTTGCTTTACTTAACACTGCTGGTT
Source organism: Tor tambroides (assembly GCA_021397915.2). NCBI lineage: Eukaryota > Metazoa > Chordata > Actinopteri > Cypriniformes > Cyprinidae > Tor > Tor tambroides. The sequence continues at coordinate 10,623 of JAFVLL020023082.1, read as the reverse complement.
AGGTTTAGTGTAGGTGGTACGTTATTTTCAAACACAATACAGCTTTAACCTTTTAGCTGCATGGATACAATTTTTGCAGACTTTGCAGAAATGTCACTACAGGCACGTTTTTTTTTTCCAATTAGCCGGAGTTGAGAAGAATTTATCTGATTGAGCATGATACGGACTGTGCAGACTGCACGGATCTTAATGTCAAATACAAAAATAATTGGCACGTAAAGCTTTGAATTCAGGTACTTTCACAATCAGATTCCATCTTCCTTATGCATATATTCTAACCCCAGAGTTATTCACTATAAACAAATGTCAGTCACAAGCATGGTGCCAAATTTCCACCCTGTTCATTGCACTGTTACAGTTCACTCTGAATTTCATTACTGATTAAGAAAGTCAAACTCCGATAACTTTAAATCTAGTGACCCAAAAATTAAATGGAGGGAACATAAATGTCATTATAACATAATAACAATGCACATTGTACACAATAATTGTACGACACTATTTTTTGTATTAATTTTAAGTTCAAGTTCATTTATTTATCAAGCACCTTTAAAAACAGCCACAAGACTGACCAAAGTGCTGTACATTAAAATCAAACCATAAACACATAAAACAGAGATAATACAACATATGGATTAAAAACCAAAAGGAATGACAGATAGACATTCTTAAAACAAAGTAAAAAACCAGACCATAATACAGTGTAATAAGAATGGGATATTAGTAGGCCAGATCAAACAAGTGTGTTTTTAAAAGTGACTTGAAAACGGATAGGGAAGATGCCACTCTAATCTCAGGCGGCAGATTGTTCCATAACCGAGGCCCAACCACAGAGAAAGCTCGATCCCCTCTACGTTTAAGTCTGGACTGTGGGACTAAAAGGAGATTCTGATCACTGGATCTTAGACTTCTAGTGGGAGTATAAAAATGCAACAGCTCTGAAAGATAGCTAGGGGCTTGGTTATGTAATGTATTTGTACACCAATAAGAGAATTTTAAAATCAATTCTAAATTGAATAGGCAGCCAGTATAGGGGTGATGTGATCACATTTGCGACTATTTTGATTAAATCTAGCAGCAGCGTTTTGGACCAATTGTAGGCGAGTGATTTGTGATTTTGAAATACCATAATATAGTGAGTTGCAGTAAACTAAGCGTGAGGTAATAAAGGCGTGGACAACAGTCTCTAACGTTGTAGCATTTAAAAAGTGTTTGATTTTAGACAGCAAGCGTAGTTGGTAAAAACTGGAAACAATTACAGAAGAGATATGTTAATCCAATTTTAATGACTCTATCACCAAGATTTACACCCAGAAGATCTGGAGGCCGATGTTGCCCAGATCTAGGCTGGTAGCCTGAGAATGACTGTAGGATCAAAACAATCACCTCTGTTTTATCTTCATTTAATGTTAAAAAATTTTGAGCTAGCCAGATTTTGACCTCTTCTAAGCACCTTATTAAAGTACAAAGTGCTGAAGGATCATTTTTCTTAATAGGTAAATAAATCTGGGTGTCATCAGCGTAGAAATGGAAAGACACCCCATGCTTTCTTAGAATGGAACCCAAAGGAAGCATGTACAAGGAAAAAAGGGAGGGCGCCAATATCGAGCCTTGAGGGAGGCCAGAGGTGAGATGAGCAATGGAGGAAGAGAAGTTACCTACTTTGACAAAAATGTTTCTGTCGGATAAAAATGACTGAAACCACTTTAGAACCATACCTTTGGTTTTAATATGTTAAGGTGCTAATATGTACCCTTAAAGCACTAATAACAACCTTTAAGGTAATAATATGGACCATTGAGAGTAGGATAAGGCTTAAAACTATCCTAGAGACAGGCTCAAGGTAGCCTATTTTTTTTTTTTTAACTTTTTGTTTGTTTGTTTGTTTTGTTTTTTTTTTGTTTTTTTTTGGTTGGTCACTGATAGAATTCACCACATTTGGTGAGGCTCATATAAAACAGTGCCCATTTTATCTATCTATCTATCTATCTATCTATCTATCTATCTATCTATCTATCTATGTTTAGAATGCATATAATGCACATGTAAAGGGATATTTCCATTGGATTGCAATGAATACTTAAACATTTATCTGCAACTGGATCTAATTCAATTCAGATAAGCATCTGTGCAAATAAACAAAGTCACTGATAAATGTTCAGTTGAAAAATAAACAAACAAACAACAAATTCCAGACCAGCTTAAGCCAGCTAACAATCTAAGGCTGGTTTAGACTGCTTCAGCAGGGTAATTAACGATTGTTGCATGCTATTTGTGTAAATAAATTATAAATCAAATCAAAGCTTATAAACATATTCCAGCAATATTATGACTGATTCACGCAGCCTATCCTCACATCTTCCTCTCATTACAGTTTAGAAGTGGCTATTGCTTTTGTTTAGTGAAAGATGCAATTCACAGCCGCAGTAAATGAAAAGCAGTTAGCTCTAATGAGATAAAAATGCCTTTAAACAATAACAAAGTGACATTCCCAGCTAATAGTTCCCCTGCTTTCAGAAGTACAGCTTTAATCTGAGGGATTCACTAAGGTGTTGTTTTATAAGAGGATGCACAGGAAGGTACGTGTGTTGTAGGAATAAGCGTATTGCTGTATTTATGCAGTACTTAAAGTCTGCCAGGCTCTACAGTTTCAATATCTGCCGGTGAAAATCTGTTTTTGCAAAGCAATTTAAATATAAACTAAAAAATAGTAATAAATAAAAATCCCTAGTGGCACCTTTCAAATATATGAAGCGTACTTTTAGCATATTACATTATCTGTTATTGTAATTCACTGGTCGTAGCTGTACAGTTTAATATCATCTTCAAAAGAAGCTCCCTGGTTCCACGGTGGACCAAAATTCACCATTTGATCTCTGGCACCATGCCAAGATATTCAGTAAATTTCTTTTCTCTGACCTCCATTTGTGGCACAATAAAGGCCAAGGATGGCACATCCCAAATGGGCTTTAGTGGATGTTTGATTGAGCACATTAGCTGTAAAAGTAATTGTATACATGTCTCCATGCCCCTTTCTTCTCGCAGGTCAAAGAACACGAATTAAGAAATACAGCAGACGTCTCCCTGGGCCGAAGGAGGCGAAAACCAGCGGAGGTTTATCCAGGGACTGTAGAATAATATTAGTGTCTGTCAGCGCGGTACTGTCTAATGGAAGCATAGAGTTTTAAATGCACTGTATGTCTCATTAAAGATGCATGCCGGAGTGATTGCTATTAATTGTTTACTGCAAATGCCAGGTAAGATTCAGAAAGGACACCTCGTGCATATATAATTTAACATTATTTCCAAGTTCAAAATCACAAGTATTCATGTTAACCCAGAAACGCAAACCGTGCCCGTGGTGCTTCACTTCTTTCTGACAAAATGCAAAGCCTGGGGAATATGGGAATAAACAGACTGGGCACCTGGACACGGAAACACCTGGCCTTTGACCTTGATCAAAATATAAACTTAAAAAAAGGGATCGGTCAACCAGAAATAATTATTTACTGACCCTCGTGTCATTCCAAACCTCTATGACTTTCTTTAAAAAAAAGAAGATATTTTGAGAAAAACAATGGAAGTCAGTGGGAACCAAAATATCTATACGTTTTAAAATATAATAATAGAACATATCTTCCATTGTCTTCCGCAGGAGAAAGTCAGTCAATGACAGAATTTTCATTTTCGGGTGAACAATCCCTTTAAATACACCTTCTCAAAGAAAGGAGCAAAAGAAAATAATAAAATATAATATAATATTAGCATTGGAATTTGCATACTGACATTTAAACCTCATATTGTGTTTTGGTCACTTTGACTAGAAGAGGATTTTCTTTTTCCAGAAAACTTTGCTCACACAGGTTATAATAACTTCCCCCCCTAAAAAAATGTAACTTTTTTTGTACTTTTGGGAACTTCTGTTACACTTATAATGTCCTGACTGGCTTTTGAATTTATTTTTGGAACTGATTGGTCATATGCCTCACTTGCTATTTTATGCAAATTTTGGGATATTACATTAAAAAAAGACAAAACAAACAAAAAAAAACTGGATGTAAACACCAAGATGCACATAAATTCTAAAATGTTCATTTAAATAATAATAATAATAATAATAATAATAATAATAATAATAATAATAATAATAATGTGATCATCTGAGTTGGATGTTTTCAACCTGATAAGAAAACATGCATTAACTATGATGGAAACACATTTATTAAATAAATTCCTCTAGATGTGCATTAGAAAAGTCAGGTGACTTTGCCTCAATATATCATGTGATTGGATAATTGAACTAACTAGTGCATTGATCTCACTGCACACCATCTCAAATGCTATTTTAATCATTTTGAAATGACTGAGCCAAAGTCCATCATCAACATGATTCAGTATAATCACCTCCCAGAACTCTCTCATGCACTTGCATTCCCAAACATCAAGCATCCAAACATAAAACAACATGACGACGTTTGTTAATGTGTTTCATCTGGCGCATGTCATTTATTATTTAAGAAAAAAGAGCCACAAGCTTCCCTGGTTGCAGAAACTTTCATTTTTATTATTGATACTTTCCGACAGTTTCCCAGAAAGTGACAAATTTGTTCTTTTGAACCCATGAAATGTAAAGGGTTCAGTTATGTGCAAAAGTTTTATGTAACCTCTAATTTTGTGCATAAGTTATATTTGCAACTTTGGATGGAAATACAGTGATCCGAGCTCATGCTTATTGAGTCAGTATTGCCAAAATTATCTATAAATAATGTTTTTTTTTGTTTTTTTTTTGGAGGGGTTTTTCTCAGATCTATCAGTTCCAAAAATGAATAAATACAAAATGTGTGCTAATTAAAACAATACAATCAATTGTAAAAAGGCTGGTCTTTTTTGACCAGGAACATCAAACTAGGTAAAGGATTTTCAGCACAACACAAGGGTTAAGAGCTTCCAGTGTGCGTCTCTTAAATATAATGCCTAACTTTCATAAGAAACTGCTTAAAAATCCATAAAGCTTGTATGAAAAAGCCAGATGGAAATCAAAACAGGAGCACACCTTTAAACAATTTGAAAGGCACAAAAAATAAAATTGGCATAGAAATCAAAAGTTGTAAACAAACACATTAGTCCTCAACCAAACACCATTCATTTTAAAATAAGACTAAAACTGTCTTAGGAGGAAAGTTGAAGGATTTCACGGGTTGCATCTGAAAGGTTCTGAAGTATTAAAGGCCCAAATCATGTGAATCCATCTGGTAAAATTTAAATTCTAAAGCAATCTAAATAATTTAAACAGTAATTCAATATATTGCGCGCACAAAGTGGGCACTGTGGAGGAAATGTCAAGCTCTCAGACACTTATAGAAGTCCTCGGAAACGAAAGGTTGTTTCAGTGGAAACTCATGAGTTAATTTAGGCCTCTATTGGATTTTACTTTGCGATGGCCTGCCATTGAGCGTTATATAGGGAAACAGTGAAGTTTAATGTTCTCGGCGAGCTTGACCTCATAAAAAATGCACAATGACCCTTATTCATCAGCATTGTTGTGTCAGTCCGCTCTGCATGCATATTATGTGCGAAGCATTCAAATTTTCCTATATATACCACAAGAAAGCAGGCCAGGGTGATCCCATTGTTTCTTTTGTCCTCCCTCCTGATTAGTCTTTGTTATTGACACGTGTCGTCATTATTCCACCCCACTCGAATACATGAGCATGCAATCACTGTTTCCCAGAGAAAAAGGTGCTTGGCATCACAAAGCAAACATGCAGAACACAACAAACGCATCAAACTACAGCTGTACTTAGTAATTAGACTAACACAGTATGATTTAAATGAACTTCTATAGGCATATGTATTTTTGAGTCGTCCCTGCTGGGGTTTTATGGAATGAATGTTGTTGTAGGAAATCTTGAAAATAACATAAGGATGAAGGAAAGACAGAATTGGTTATATATTGGTATATTATGTTGACTTACATTCAGAGCCATTTTTATCATTTTATTTCACAGCAATTATATATATATATATTTTTTTATTTTATTTTATTTATTTATTTATTTTTTTGTTCTTTTTGGCACCCATCACGTTTAATAAACACCTTTGCACTGGATGCTCCGTTGTGGTCGGCCATCTGCTTCATTAATAAAATTAGAGAACATTAGAGAAAAATAGCTTCCAGTTACAGTCCTCAGATCTTCTGCAAATGTGACTCTTGTAATGAACCAGATATATTGTCATTTTAAAGGTGCCATAGAATGCATTGATACAATATTTTAAATTGTTCTCTGATATCTACATAGAAGGTATGTGGCTTAGGTAAGGGCAACAAATCTCCAGAAACGGTTTTACTTGTCCATTTACAACCCTAGGATTTCTCTCTAGAATTAAATGGTCTGTTATTACCTTATTTGGAAGCGTCACGAATAATAATGTTGAGCTCTGCTCTGATTGGCTGTTTCACAGTGCAGCTAATTTCAGTATAGCTCACAGGAAGGAAACACAGGGAAAATACATATTTCAATACTTTCTCACGCAGTTATATCGTTGGGTAATTATACTGTGAATAAAATGCGGGCATCAGGGAGCCGCTATTAATATGCGGGGCAATGAATCTGCTTTCAAATGCACATTCGCTTTTTAGTTTCACTTTCACTTTCGTGATTCACGATCGCACGAACTCTGTTTATTCTATGGAGTACTTACCACACATTTTACAAGATCAGATGCTTGTCATGGTGCTCAGGATCTGTAAATTGTTCGCCATCATCCTCCGTCATCTCTCCTTACTCTGTTTATGTGGTAAGTGAAAACTTATGTACTGTAATGTAACAGGCTACCGCTAGCAAGGAGCTAACCATGTCCCTTTAGTGGCTCGCATTATTTTACTAGAACGCGTTATTTGTTTTCCGTGCCTTTCTGAATACAGACACCAACCCATCCCTGCACTTCACATCCCCTGCGCAGACTGGGACATAACATTTATTTCCATGATCTGCCATTTTCTCTGTTGTCCTCGCTTGTTTCTTCACAATACCTGCAGAACTTCTGATGGTTTGGCTGGCGGCTGGCCTAGAACATGGGCGGGTTTATGCAAATGTTGGGGGCGTAACTATTAGTGATCCCGACTGTAACGCCACAGTCGGTGTTATGTTCTGATTCGCCTATTTTTCAGTGGTCTTTTTTATTCACGAGATTTACATAAGAAGGAGGAAACAATGGTGATTGAGGCTCATGGTATGGCATTTCCATTTACAGAACTCTTATTATCCAACTATGCCAAGGTAAATACAGTTTTCAATTCTATAGCACCTTTAAAGTTAGTTAACAAAAAATATAAAATACAAAAATATGATAATATATTGGAAAATGCACAGTGATATATAAAATGATACATTTCCATATGTAGGAAATTAGTGCTTATATTTTTCAACTCAATTAATTCATTTCTCTTTCATAATGCATGGGTTTACATAAAGCTGAACACATATTGATAAACTTTTTCACAATATGTATTTTCCTCATAATTGTGTACATATAAGTGTCAATTTTTCAAAATTGAGATTTATACATCATCTGAAAGCTGAATAAATAAGCTTTCCATTGATGTATGGTTTGTTAGGATTGGACAATATTTGGCCAAGATGCAACTATTTGAAAATCTGGAATCTGAGGGTGCAAAAAAAAAAAAAAAAAAAAATTTAAATACTGAGAAAATCATCTTTAAAGTTGTCCAAATGAAGTTCTTAGCAATGCATATTACTAATCAAAAATGAAGTTTTAATGTATTTACGGTAGGAAATTTACAAAATATCTTCATGGAACATGATCTTTACATAATATACAAATAATTTTTGGCATAAAAGAAAAAATGGATAATTTTGACCCATACAATGTATTTTTGGCTATTGCTACAAATATACCCCAGAGACTTAAGACTGATTTTGTGCTCAGGGTCACATATGTAGTGCATATATGTTGAAATATAAATATGCACACATCTATATATCATGAAGTGTTTTATTGAATATACAGTACAGCATAAATATATAAATTGCATACATTATGTATGTGTGTGTATGTGTGTGTGTGTGTGTGTGTGTGTGTGATGTATGCATGTTCAAGCATATCAAGAGATGTTGCTGTGATGACGCTATAGTCTGGCTTCTTATCTGTACAGCTATTTTAGAACAGTGATTTTCATTTATTTATGTAGTTATTATTTATGTATGTTTGGGATGCGTGTTTATTTATATATTTAAGATGAATATTATTGCTGATGATGCAAAAATCCAGGCAAATGTCCTAATTTTCTCGTCCTGATAAAGAACAGACCATAAAACAAGCACAGCATTAACAACTACAAAATATTCTTGTATAATTTAAGCATTTAATTTTAGCCTACATGACACGAATAATGAACCTCAGCTCCACCAAAGCACAAACCAAACTACATTTCTACAAACCCAGTGTAGCTCCCTACAAATGGCTTCTTCTTTTTTTAGGTCTGATGAATTAGAAAAGTAATAATCTACTCAATAAGCTGCATGATTTGAGATATCATTCACATCTTTAGCATAAAGAGTGCGGGATGAGTTACGAGACAAGATTTAACACTTATAGTTATTGATTTGTGAATGAAGTATGACTAAAGTATGAGCGATATCTACTGTGTTGCTTGCTTATCAAACACCACTAACGAACATTAATTTTGAATAATATCAATAACTGATGCTAAAGACAGCTGGTGTGAGGAGCAGCTACACTCCAGACTGTAAAATGCCGTGGAGAGACACCAGCGGTCTCTATTATGATATATAGCCGAAAGGTCAGACAGGTAATGCAACTCCATAACAACTGTTGGCTTTTGGTATTTCTGCTCCATTAAGCTCTAAGATGGGCCTTGATTGAACTGTTAAATAAGGCGTGCACATTTCTCCAGCAGAAGCTGCAGAGGAAGGTCTGGGTAATGGTCTTTTCCAGCACAGTGGCTCATCACCGGCGGCTCATCTGCTCCTCTTCAGTGTCCTGTCCATCTAAATTTCCCTTTGACATTCGCTCGGACGTCTCTCGTCCTCAGACGTCGCTTGAAACGCTAGGCCTGTGCAATTTGGACATGCATTTGAACAATATCTCAGTTTGTATTGAATGTGCTGTAGAGCTTTTCCATGTAAGATATGCCTCAGTTTGGATATTAAAACTTGACCGCTTTACTGTGAGACAACATCATAGCTCATCATACTTCACCAACATGTGGAAACAATCATAATGCTGTACAGTTAAAAAAATATTTTAACAATAAAAAACTGTAAAAAAAAAACTTGATTAATGGTAAGTTCCTTTACAGTGATAGATGTGATTTTTTTATATATATTCTTACAGTAAAATATTGTTAAATGTAGTTTTTTTTTAATGAAAAAAACATACAATACTAATGAATGAAAATGAAGATTTATTGCATTATTTTAGTGTCATGTGTGTTTTGTAGGCTATGTGTGTGTGACACCACTTTCTGTACATTAGTTTTTACCTCAGCTTCTAGAAAAACTAGTCATGATGAAATGCATCATGTAACTTTCTCTTTACCGTGTAATAATATAATATAATATAATATAATATAATATAATATAATATTGATATGACTAATTTAGATTTTTATATTTTATTTTATTATATTCTAAATTTGATATTAATAATTTAGATTTTAATATTATATTATATTATATTATTATTTTAAGAAAGAAAACTGGTTTTATTTGGTATATTAACATTATTTATGTTAGTAAAATAAATTTAATTTTAAATCGACCACACTTAAAATGTCAACATTTTAATACATTTCTGGAAAGCACAGCTGCATTTTTTTTAACTGTGAATTTCACTTTTTTATTTTATTTTATTTTATTTTATTTTACTTTATTCAGCATAGCTATAAGTATTGTCAATGCAGTGTGCATCTGGTTTTGAGTGTATTATCACTGTTTCTACACATCAGTCACTATATTTGAGATTGCAACACTCTTACACCGGTAAAATCACTATAAGGCCGCTGGCTGTCAATCAGAATCTACACTCATATCTTTGTCCTCCAAGCTATCTGCTTTGTATCGATTCACAAACTATTGAGCGCTCTCAGAGACACAGAGACCTTGTATGTGTGTGTATTTCTCCAGGGCTTTATTTCAGCGCGGTGCACTGTACTTGAACTATGCACCATTACGGCACCCATTCAAGTGTGCCTCAGATGTCACCCACAGGACAGCAACATATTAATAATCTTCACCAGAAGAAGCCGCATATTAAGTGAGTGTGAATTGTTTTCCAGAGTCATTTCATTACTTGCTCCATTACTCATCAGAATTTAGCAACTGCTATTTCATTTCGACTTCTGTCACCAAATTAAGGAAGATTAAACTTTCCCATGCATTCATCGGCAAATGCTAAGTAATCTTGTTAGGTGTTGAACATGAAAAGGCGAGCGCTGGAATAAGAACAAAACTCTATCTATCTGTCTTATCTATGTAGAAAACATATCTAACATATACAGTATGTCATGTAGAAAGAGTGCGAGCTATTCTAATTCAAGCAAGACTTCACCCAGAAATCTAAATTTGCTGAAAGTGTACT
>JAFVLL020023080.1:0-17740 GCA_021397915.2 Tor tambroides | reverse complement strand
TATGTCGATTTCCTGAACCTGTTCTGCACGTTCTACAGACGTCCAAGAAAACTCTTCGCAAAACGGTCAAATTTTGAACGTCATATCTACGTCCAGAGGACGTCGTAGTTAGACGTCCAGAACCGTACTGGATTTGCACGTCGTATAGACGTCCAGATATGGTGCTGGACCGACCGACGCAATTTAGACTTGATCTGCACGTCGGGTGGACGTCCAATGTTTGTTGGGACACAATAGCATTAATTATTAATAATTTATTGATTCTCCCTAATTCTTCTTTTTCATCTTTTAAATGTTCCTTTCTAAAATAGCCTACTGCTTATATACACTCAGAAAGTCCTCTAGTTTTTCAGACATTCACACAAAGAACAGTCACTAGATATAATTACACAGAAAATTGAGAGGCCACATAGCATTTGATCACTGGATTTACAAAAATCATTTCAGTTTTAAGAAGTGTTTTCTTAGCGTTTCCACATTACATCAACTACTGATGAACATGCATAGGGTTATTTAATCATGTATTACTTTGTCTTTGGAAGGCTTTTGTCTTTCAAACACATTAAAATGCACAAATTCACATTGTTTCATATTTACATGCAATGCGAGAATTCCCAAACTTTTTTTTGTCAGCCAAACCTCTTTCACCTAATATATTTACTTGAAGTACCCCTGATATTTTAAAATAAATATTTGTGTTTTGTGATTTTTTTTTTGATTGATGTTATTCTAAAATTATTTATTTTATTTTTTACATTTTTATGATTTAATTAATTATTAGCTTTTCTTTAATCTCACAAACCCCCTGCAGTTCATTTACGAACCCCATGGGAAACCTTGACATTCCTGTTGTCAAAAAACAACAAATGTAATATATTTTCTTTTTCTTTGCATTTTTATAGCAAAATGGTACAAGGCTAAAAGTAATCTAAAAGTAATCAAGTCTGATTACCAAAAATGTGTAATGTATTATGTCACTAACATTTTTTTTTTCATGTAATTTGGAATCAGTAACAGATTACAATTCGTGAGTAATCTACTCAACTCTGCACCCAAATCCATTTCATGTTTTAAGTGCCCTCTAAAACACATGTGGGCAATGGACTGGGTTGATCTACTGTAGTACAGCATGCGGGCTACACTTTTGTGATACATTTTGTTGATGTTAAAAAAGTGAATTTCGCCAATGTTTAGCACAATGCACTAACACTGTCTTAGACATAAAAAAAAATATCCCCCAAATGTTCATTTAGTAATAGGTAACTCTAGATACTACTGTACTCAATTTTAAATGCTTAAATAATATTTTATTAAAATGTGCACTTATTCAGTCTTATGCCTAATATGCAGAAAAAAGTGTCACATTCAATAATTAATTACATTTTAATTTGTAATTTCATATTCATGATCTCTAGAATAACAAACCACAAAACTATTAATCCACTGAGGGACTGGTAGAAAACATCGAGGAAAAAAACAACAAAACAACAAAAAAAACAACAACTCAATTTCCCAGCATCCCCCATCTAAACCCAACCCACCCCTGAGTTGTGACAGCAGTGAGTTTATCTAAAGAGTTTGATGGTCACAGCTGTTCATATGCGACATAAAGCCACATCAACACTCTTCCAATTACAGAGAAACATTTGCACACGTGTTTTGTGACGTGACGTGAGTAAATAACGGAACTGCTTTCTGATCACCAACACACGCACTTAGGCTAAATCCACCGATGCTAACTGCATGTGGCTCACCGGCTGAGGAAGCGTTGTTAGCTTTTAAGTGAACTAATCCAGCTGCAGTGCATGTTATGTTGAATTATTTTTGTAGTCGTCAGAAAATGTAGTGTTTAAAACGAACCAGATGTCATTTGGTCTGTGAGCATGGATGTGACGCGAAGTAGAACAGTACCTATTTTGATGCGCATTTAGTGTGAGAAGTTGACGGTCTGGCTCGCCTTTCGTCTGTGACCTATTTGAATGGTGACGTCACGCCGTTAATCTTTTATTTCCGAGCACGCTGTGCGCAGAAACATTCAGTCGCACCGGTTGGAAGCAGCTGGATTAGAAGTTCCTATCTAAACTCACCCATCTGGCTCTACGGCTAAAATGGGGTCTAATGGAGACCTCAACGCAAACTCACAATGTCTCAGCAGCACTGGGGACCTGGTCCTGGACAAAGCAGTCAGTCAGTGGATGGCCTGGGATAAGGTGAGAATATAACCAGTTTTAAAGATTCTCACACTGACATTATGACTGGTGGGCGTGTGTGTGTGACCATGTTGGCAACCCTTGCCATTGTCAGTGGTTTTATGAATTGTTTTCATAACGGTCATATGTTGTTTGTCTTTATCAGGCTGTGCTCATGCATTTTTAAATATAGCATCTGTTGAAATTTATTTTGGCATGACCATAAAGTGCAATGTTTAGAGAGAGAAACTCTCTGAAACATTCAGTATCACATTGCATTTCACTACATTGCAGTGCCAACTTGAGTCATTCACATGTTTTGGCTGTGGTGGTACAGTGATGATGATACCATTGTAATTTGATATGTACCATGTTGCTACAATGGTTTTTGTACCATAGTAGTACCACAGTATTCCTGGAGGTACCCAGGTAAATACCATGGCCCATGAATTTTAGTGTCATGAAATATATGAACGTAACAAGGTATATGCATCTGATTCCATTGCCTAGTACTCTTTCGTAATGGATGGTCCTACCATGGTATTTCCACTCTTACAGAAAGTACTGGTCTAGTTAGTACAGGACATGGCACAGTGATGTTATTAGATTTCCAGTACTAAAGATGATGTACCATGGTATGCCATCACCATGTTTTTGCTATGTCAATAGGGGTTTGTCTGGTACATTGTAACAGCTATTTTAGTGCTATTTTCAGAATTTACACATAGTATTATTAGGATATAAGTACAGTTTGCAGCTCTTTTTGCAGGTTTTGTTGCACAGGCAAATTTAATATGTCATATGTCTGGCTGACCTCATCTTGCAAATGTCAAACTCCACCAGCACTGGATGACTGGTGTATATAGAAGTACACTAGAGCAACCAGCTGGCAGTTGTAATAAAAAACCACTAGCTCAGCAAAAATAGACAGAAAGTGGCGTTTCCTTTCATGGTATGTTTAAGTGGTAGGTCTGCTTTTACTGATTATGTACTTTTAATGCTGTTTAAACATTGTTGTGTTCACATGTTTAGGTGGCTCAGCTAGCTTACATTTTTGGATTAATCAGAAGTGCAGAGATAAGCTTTCAGCAACGGAAAAAAGGAATTATTAATTTTCCATCCTGACGGTTTAAAAAAAAAATCCATGATTAGATGCATTACAGCTGACTCATTGCTTTACCTGGCATACTAAAGCAAATGCTGGGAAGAGTGTCTGGTGCTGCCCTCTTTTTTCACTTTTTAGATGTGAGAACATTATTGATTTTTTGATCTGATCAATAACTTACCATTTGCAATGGTCTGCAGTGTCCCAGAATCATGTTTGTCCTTAAAAATCCCTCTAAGTTAGACTTCTGTACTTTACTGTTATGTGTGGGTTGGTTAGGCTTGTTAGTTGATTTGCGTGAATGAAAGTGAAAGAAATGCCGATTAATTAGACAGATGATTGCATATCAGTATTTTCTGGGAAAAGTCCCCAAATGAAGCCGTTTAGGTACTATATTGGGACCCCAAATGAATAAAGACTTAGGGGCCATTTTATGCATGGGTTCAGGGGTGTTATTATTTATTTATTTATTTTACTCTTTAGAATCCTCAGACATGGAAGCAGATGGAGTCTCTGGTGCGAGAGGGCCGTGTGGTGGAGCTGAGAAGGAGGTTGTGCTCCAGGATGACGTTTGGAACAGCTGGATTGAGAGCGGAGATGGGTGCGGGGTTTGCTTGTATCAATGACCTAACTGTCATCCAGTCTACACAGGTTAGTCCAGGTTAACAGTATGCACAACCCTCTACAGTTGGAGTAAATCACTCGCATTTGCGACTAAATCTTCACTCTGGGTGACTAAATGATATCTAATATTAGCCACTGGCTAATAAATTCTCAGATTTTACTTGCCAGTGTGTGAGTTGGAGGCTAAGTATAAGTTTAACACAGTTATATTTTCACTCACCGATCACTCTGACTGAGCGCTCCAGAGTTTCGCTCTCCATCAAGCGATCTGTGCTATTTTTCAGCTCCTCTCAATGGATGTGCAGCGCACCTGTATTTGACGTACCATAAACACTAGTGTAAAGGCTTTGCTTTTTTCTCAAACGCAAAGAGCGAGAGAGTCTTGCATACCATGCAGAATTGATGCGCTACATGTAAACGATATTCTTTGTTGTATTTTCATGTCAAAATAACAGTTCCTTTGGAATTCTTCAGCTTTTAAGAACTGCCGGGTTCTCCTCGTGGTGGGCGGAACTAATGCGCAAACAACAATCTCATTGGCTGGCGCTCACCTATTACCGTCCCTGTTTTGATTTCAGCGAATCAGTTCAAGCAAACGTAGACAACGTGATTAATATTCATGATCCAGCTGCTCGTTAATCCCTTGTACATTTTATATTGTTATTAGTAGTGCAATTCATAATATTTTTCTTATCAGTATTATTGTTACCCCCCCCCCTTTTTTTTTTAACTGAAACACTGAATGACCAACAATATCTTAAGCACCACCACCAAATTCAGTTAAAATGACTAATATGCATTCATACATGGATTCCAAGTTTTAATTCTAATTAGTAAAGTTCTAGTTCATTTTATAAACATAAAATATTTCAAAAAATTTAGTAGCTAATAGCGATTCTATTGCCAAGGTGTCCGTAGAGGGTTGATGCAGATGGAATCTTATTATTTGACTATAAATGTAATGGCCTGTTTACACTAAGTGTGAAGTAAAACAACTCTGTTTGCATTATTCAGCGATAAAAATTTCAGTGCAAAATGCAGCCCATCTGACAGTAAAGATATCCGTAATTCATTCATATAGTGATAGCAAGAATATATCACAGAATAATGACAATATCGATGTCTCTTTTGTGTAGTCATGGAATTTCAGATTTTACCATTGAAATGCTGTTTAACACTAGTATATATGCATATCTCCACGTTGATAGGCATTGTTGGTATGAAAATTAAATGATTGGACAAAATGGCTACAGGTGCATCTCACTAAATTAGAATGTCGTGAAAAAGTTCATTTTTTGTTGTAAGTTATTTCAAAAAGTGAAACTTTCATATATTTTAGATTCATTGCATGTAAAGTAAAACATTTCGAAAGTTTTTTTGTTTTAATTTTGATGATTAGAGCTTACAGCTCATGAAAGTCAAAAATCAGTATCTCAAAATATTAGAATATTTACATTTGAGTTTCAATTAATGACCATCCCTACAGTATAAATTCTGTATCTCTTGTTCTTTGAAATCACAATAATGGGGAAGACTGCTGACTTGGCAGTGATCCAGAAAACAAACATTGACACCCTCCATAAAGAGGGTAAGTCACAGAAGGTCATTACAGAAATGTGTGGCTGTTTACAGAGTGCTGTATCAAAGCAAAGTTGACTGGAAGGAAGAATTTGGGTAGGAAAAGGTGCACAAGCAACGGGGATGACAACAAGCTTGAGAATACAGCCAAGCAAAGCTGATTCAAACACTTGTGAGAGCTTCACAAGGAGTGAACTGAAGCTGGAGTCAGTGCATCAAAAGTCACCACACTCAGACGTCTTCAGGAAAATGGCTACCAAGCCACTTCTGAACCAGAAACATCGTCAGAAGCGTCTTACCTGGGCTGTGGAGAAAAAGAACTGGACTGTTGCTCAGTGGTCCAAAGTCCTCTTTTCAGATAAAGTAAATTTCGCATTTCATTTGGAAATCAAGGTCCCAGAGTCTGGA
Source organism: Tor tambroides (assembly GCA_021397915.2). NCBI lineage: Eukaryota > Metazoa > Chordata > Actinopteri > Cypriniformes > Cyprinidae > Tor > Tor tambroides. The sequence continues at coordinate 11,836 of JAFVLL020023080.1, read as the reverse complement.
GGAAGAGTGGAGAGGCACAGAATCCATGCTGCTTGAAGTCCAGTGTGAAGTTTCCACAGCCAGTGATGATTTGGGCTGCCATGTCATCTGCTGGTGTTGGTCCAATGTGTTTTCTGAAGTCCACAATCAACGCAGCCATCTACCAGGAAATTTTAGAGCACTTCATGCTTCCTTCTGCTGACAAGCTTTGTGGAAATGCTGATTTAATTTTCCAGCAGGATTTGGCACCTGCCCACACTGCCAAAGGTACCAAAAGCTGGTTCAATGACCATGGTGTTACTGTGCTTGATTGACCAGCAAAATCGCCTGACCTGAACCCCATAGAGAATCTATGGGGTATTGTCAAGAGGAAGATGAGAGACACCAGACCCAACAATGCAGATGAGCTGAAGGCCGCTATCAAAGAAACCTAGGCTTCCATACCACCTCAGCAGTGCCACAAACTGATCACCTCCATGCCACGCCGAATTGAGGCAGTAATTAAAGCAAAAGGAGCCCCTACCAAGTATTGAGTACATATGCAGTAAATGAACATACTTTCCAGAAGGCCAACAATTCACTAAAAATGTTTTTTGTTTATTGGTCTTATGAAGTATTCTAATTTGTTGAGATAGTGAATTGGTGGGTTTTTGTTAAATGTGAGCCTAAATCATCACAATTAAGGGAACCAAAGACTTAAACTACTTCAGTCTGTGTGCATTGAATTTATTTAATACACGAGTTTCACAATTTGAGTTGAATTACTGAAATAAATGAACTTTTCCACGACATTCTAATTTATTGAGATGCACCTGTAACCATCCCAATAATTGATTACTTGATTATAATTAATTAAGTACTTCTCAATGAAAATAAAAACAGGTATTGCTAATTAAGGACAGGTAATTAAGCACACAAATGTCACTCATTCAGAACAGGAGGATCCCCTATGTGAGGTAATTTGGAAGCCAAGCCTCCACAGACAGGGTGTGTCCTGAGCGAGATCCAGTTCACGGTCCAAAAATGTGTGCTAAATTTATTGAGATTTTCACATCAACCTGTAATTTTATTTCTGGTAATTAATGTTAAAAAATTCTGGAAAGAATGGTGTGCTATTTAGGACTGGCTTGAATATAGTCCCACAATTGATCAGGGTTTTTATTTCATGGGTCCGCCGGGCATTTGGTGGCAAGAAGTCCAAAATGGACACATTTCAAGTGACTGGGTTTGGCAACTAGAAAAAAATCCACAGAGAAGTTCAGTGTACATCAGAAAAGCTGTACATTTGTGGTTATCATTGCTACTCAAATCAGAAGTGAACAAAGTTCAAAGAGCTAGTCCACAGTCTAGTAAATGTTGGCAGCCCCTTTAAGTTATTTTTGACTGTGCTGTTATTGTTGACTGCTTTGATGCTGTGCAATAAGATAAGACATTGTTTTGATAATTATATTCATGAAGACTTTAAATTTACCCTGCCCTCCGTTCATCCAAGCCCCAACCCACCTACCTGCTTGCCTCTGTGCAACACAAGTAAACAAGATATACTGTATAATGAAATTGAGATGCATTTGTGAACAATGTCGAATGATGAGATAAATATCAGGTTAATATATAAATGTGGCCAAGATGTTTTCATTACACTAGTGTAGTAGTTGTAAGTCGAATCCACAAGCTTTTATCTTGTTTGTTTTATTTGATTTATATCTTGAATTTTTTTGGCAGTTACATATTGTCTGTTCCCTTATGATAACGATGATAACTCTGTTTTTTTCTTCATTATTGTTGTAGGGGATGTACAAGTACTTAGCCAAATATGTCCCTGACCTGAAAACAAGAGGGCTGGTGGTCGGTTTTGACACTCGTGCCCAAACAAGTAGTGGCTGCACCAGTGAACGGTAACACTCTCCACTCCATTATATGAACTGTCTTTATCCAAATACACCTTCACGGTGTTTATAATCTGACATATTTCATACATACATCAACAAAAATGCATCTTCTTTCTTAAATATTATTATAGGCTAGTGTTTTATATTTTGATTTGTACATGCAAGTTGCACATACCAGAGTTTCAGAACTAGAAAATGGCATATGTACCATCATGCCAAGCCTATTTAGTAGGTGAACAATTTCATTCAGTCTTTATCAGTTTTTAATTAAAGGTGTAGTTGCAAAACATGTAAATCTGTCTTGCTCTCCTACCCTGAAGCTTGTATGTTTTTTGTTTTTCCCTGTGGATCACAAAAGGAGAAAGAGGTTTTGAACAAAAATGAGGCTGAGTAATTGATAAGTTTTAATTTGGGGGAAACAAATGCTTTTAAAATTACCTGTACCCTAATATATTTTTGGATTGTTGTGAAGAGAACTCTGTTGGAATTGAACATGGGGGTATCTAGTAGCAGACATTAGGGCTGTGACGGTCGCCATGACAACCGCGTGGTCTAATTGTGACGTCACACACAAGCATAAAATATTTTTTATTTGTATACAACTGTAATATTAGTAACAGCTGTAATATAATTTGGTATTTATAGCATGTAGAAATAAGACTAATTCACAAATTACATCAAACGACATACACAGCGTTTCCTTTAGATTGGCGGGTTTGAGCGTGGCAAAATCCAGTTTATTCTGCATTGAATCAGAAAATTCATTTCGTGTGTTGAGTGATGGATCTTGTTGGGAAACCAAATGCTATATTGCAGATATGGGAACATTTTGGCTTTGAGCCAAACGAGAGAGGTGAACCAATAAATTTGGATGAAGCCATATGTCAGCTTTGTTAAAAATAAATAAATAAATAAAAGGGTTAAATGGGTGAACACTTCAAATCTCAAGAGCCATCTCCAGTCATGTCACCCATCCGCATTTGTAGACCTACAAGTGTCAAGTTCCCATGATCACAAATGCCCAGCTGGTCAGGTTAGTATTGGCGAGGCTTTCTCCAAACTGGCCAAATACAAACGAGACTGATAAATTGAAGACATTAACAAGAAACGTGGCAACATATTAAGTTGTCGAAAACGCGCCACTCCGCACTGTTGAGAAGCCTGCATTCAAAGAGATGCTGCATTCGTTCGACAAGCAATACGAACTACCAAGTAAAATATTTTTGTCTGACACAGTCATCCCACAGTTATTTAATGAAACCAAGCAGACCGTCATTGCTGAACTGCAAGAAAGTGATTTCTTTTCCGCCACTACTGATATGTCACCATGACTCCATTCATGAGTCTGACTGTCCACTTTATAACTAAAGAATGGAAGCTGAAGAGCAGGTGCCTGCAAACTTCGTTCACCCCTGAAAGCCACACGGCTGATTATTTATCTGAAAATCTCCGCAGTGCATTCTAAGAGTGGGGATGAAATGGAAGAAAAAACCCTGGCATGCATTACTACGGATAACGGGGCCAATATTGTAGCCACTGTTAGGAAGTTGGGATGGTCATGGCTGAACTGTTTCGGCCATAATCTTAACCTGGCCGTCACAAATGCAATGACAATCGAAAAAGAGAGGACAGCCAGGGCCATGGGTTTGTGCCGAAATGTGGTTGCTGCATTCGCCCACAGTTGGCAGAAAAAAGAAAAAAACTTAGAGAAGAGCAAGAGGCCGTAAACTTACCAACACACAGTTTGATACTGCTAAGTTGAAAGATTTGTAGTATTGTCAGTTACATTTTGGCAAAATAGAGGGATTAGATTTGGATCAGCCAAGTCATAATCTTGAATTTTTTTTTAAATAGACCATTAATTTAAAAACCTCTTATTTTGTTGAAACACCTGTTTACATTCCAATAAAACAACTTTCAGTAAATTGAAATAAATAAACAAATAAATAGCTATTAAAATGTTATTTTTTACATTTTTTTTCTATAAATATTATTTGTGTTCTATAAATGATAAATAAATATTGGGTATCGGGTAAGTTTTTTTTTTTTTTTTTACACATAAATTAATTTAAATTTTTGAAATCGTTAATTATAAAGCTGATTTGAATGAAAACAGTGACAGATTTCATTTGATAGAAAGAGAAATGCCAGAATGGGAAATATATCAATTTAAAGGTGCCATAGAATGCATTGATACAATATTTTAAATTGTTCTCTGATATCTACATAGAAGGTATGTGGCTTAGGTAAGGGCAAAAAATCTTCAGAAACGGTTTTACATGTCCATTTACAACCTAGGATTTGTCCCTAGAATGAAATTGTTATTACCTTATTTGGAAGGGTCATGGATAATAATGTTGAGCTCTGCTCTGATTGGCTGTTTCACAGTGCGGCTCATTTCAGTAGCTCACACAGCAGGAAGGAAACACAGGGAAAATATATATTTCAATACTTTCTCGTGCAGTTATATCGTTGGGTAATTATACTGTAAATAAAATGTGGGCATCAGGGAGCTGCTATTAATATGCGGGGCATTGAAACTGCTTTTGAATGCACGATCGCTTTTTACTTTCACTTTCGAGATTCGCGATCACACGAACTCTGTTTATACTATGGAGCGGCAGTACTTACCACACATTTTACAAGATCAGATGCTTGTCAGTGGTGCTCCGGATCTGTAAATAATTTGCCATCATCCTCAGTCATCTCTCCTTACTCTGTTTATGTGGTAAGTGAAATCTTATGTACTGTAATGTAACAGGCTACCGCTAGCAAGGAGCTAACCATGTCTCTTTAGTGGCTCGCGTTATTTTATTAGAACGCGTTATTTGCTTTCCGTGCCTTTCTGAATACTGACACCAACCATCCCTGCACTTCGCATCCCCTGCACAGCCTGGAACATAACATTTATCTCCATGATCTGCCATTTTCGCTGTTGTCCTCGCTTGTTTCTTCACAATACCTGCAGAACTTCTGATGATTCGGCTGTGCAGGTTCAGCTGGCATAGAACATGGGCGGGTATATGCAAATGTTGGGGGCGTAACTATTAGTGATCCCGAGTGTAACGTCACAGTCGGTGTTATGTTCTGATTCGCCTATTTTCAGTGGTCTTTTGCATTCACGAGATTTACATAAGAAGGAGGAAACAGTGGTTTTTGAGGCTCACAGTATGTCATTTCCATGTACATAACTCTTATTATTCAACTATGCCAAGGTAAATACAGTTTTTTCTGTAATTCTATGGCACCTTTAAGAAAACGAAATGTAGGCTATGGCCTAGGCCTATATGATGCAATAACAATGCTGATCATTTTAATTTGCGACTATGCTCTAAACACTCTAAACAACAACAAAAAAGTTTTGTAATTTTGTATTCTCTTGTACGCTTCGCTACGCCAGGATTGTCCCACGCGATGGGGAAGCAAGCGAAAAATGATCCAGAGAGTTTTGGAGCAAGCCAACACAATTAAAAGAGCACTGGATGACCGACGGCATCAACACCTTAACCTGACATGGCAGGACATAGCAGTGCTTGAGTCGATAAACGCAGCACTCAAGCCAGTTGCAGAATTTACAGATGTTTTATCGAATGAGAAAATTATTACTGCATCGTCGGTTAAACCTGTGCTGAGGCTGCTGACCAATGATCTCCTGGACCCTACGCCAGAAGATAGTGAGTTAACAAAAAAACCTCAAAGAAAAGATGATCGCTGTTTTGGATGATAAATGGAAAGCCGAAGAAGGGAAAAATATCCTATCAAAAGCAACTACTATGGATCGAACTCATCGAAGAGATAATGCAAATTACTGAAGATCAGCCAGACAACACTCAAACTGAGGAGTCACTGGATGCAGGGGAAGGAACCAGCGTCTCACCTGCTGTCAAGAAAATGAATCTCGGACAGCTACTTGGGAAAAGAAAAGCGAAGGCCGCGATTCCTATTCCAAAGAGAGCGCGAGCAGACGAGGAGTTAACGCGCTATTCGGAAGAGGAGGCAATTGATGCCAGCGATGTTCCGCCACCAAGCAAGCGGGTCAATGAAGCAAGATGCCCTCTCCTAGCCACGGTTGCTAAAAAGTATCTATGCATTTGTGCAACGAGCACACCATCTGAACGAGTGTTCAGTGCGGCTGGAAACATCGTAACACCAATGAGGTCCTCCCTTAAACCGGACAATGTCAACATGTTAGTTTTTCTTTCAAAGAATTTAAAATCTGTATAGAAATACCAATGTATGCTTAATACATTTATGTTCACGTTCTAATTGTTATCAGTTAGTCCTACACAGATTTTCCAGCCTGTGATTGAAGTTTTTACAAATTTTTGCAATGAATGTTTTAATATTTAACTATTTATTTATTTATTTATTTATTTGATATTGATTTTAATGTTTTGCAGGCTGTGTGTTCAGGGAGTGCTAACATAAACGCACACCTTTGTTAATAATGTTTGAGCCTCATTTATTATTTTTTTGTTTAAAATTTATGTCACTATATATATAATTTAATATATACCCCCCCCAACACCGCGTCACCGACGGTAGTTGGTATTACTAAAAATCTGCCACTGTCACAGCCCTATCAGACATCTCATGGTTGCACTTTGTTTTATGTACTTGCCCAGGAATGTACTGGATAATATAAAGTAACTACATGGGTTAGGTTTAGGGGTAGGTTCGGTGTTAGTACCTAGTTGTTACTCAGTTATTGTATTGTTTTACTGTAATAAGTATAAAGTATATACATGTGGAACAGGACTGTAAAATAAAGTGCTACTCATCTCAATTTGCAAGTAAAATGAGCAAAATGCAGAACGGACCAGCAAAACAGCCTGCTGTGGACAAGAGCAGTAAGAGAAAGTTAGAGAAAACATTCTCGCTTCCTGCACTGAACAATAGTGCTGCATTCAGGCACGTGCTGAGCCCATTCATCAATTTTATTCTCTATGGACTGAAAGCACTTTTTTAGAGTCATAAGAACAATAGCCTTAGAGGTTGCTGTTAATCTTTCACTCACCCACTCTACTGAAATTTTTGCATTTCAACATTAACTTAACTGCATATATATATATATATATATATATATATATATATGAAAATGCAGTTAAGGTCATATTAAAATGCATATATACATGCAATAAGACACAAACTTTGAATCATGTAAACATCTCATTCAGAATCATGGTCGCATGTGTAACAGTGTAAAAATCTTTTTTTCTCTACAGACTGGCAAGGTTGACTGCCGCTGTTATGCTTTGTAAAGATATTCCTGTCTATCTATTCTCTACATATGTGCCTACCCCATTTGTGGTAAGAAAATGTTATTGATCGATCATAGTTGTTGTTGTTGTTGTTGTTGTTATTATTATTATTATTATTATTATTATTATTATTATTATTATTATTATTATTATTATGTGTTTAAATTGCAGTAGTAGAAAAACTAAAATATCCTTCTCAACAAAGTTGTTATTTGGGAAGCACACTTAGGAACAATGATAATGAAGAAAGTGGAACTTCTGTGGAATCCTGTGAATTGTTTTTCCATCTTTTTGCCCTCCAGCCATACGCTGTGATGAAGTATGGAGCTGCAGCTGGAGTTATGATCACTGCGTCGCATAACAGAAAAGAGGACAATGGATACAAGGTGAGCATCTGCTAATCCTATTTTGTAGTGAATTTATTTATAAAACTGCAATTATAAACAGTTTTCAGTTATCAAGGCCATTCCTGCTGCATCACAGTAAGATGATACACTTTAGCTAAAAAGACAAATGAAAGATAAGTGTACAATAAAATATAACAACCAATAATGAAAATTCTGTTAGAATTTTGTCACCCTGAAGTTGTTCCAAACGAACACAAAAGAATATGTGACCCTGGAGCACAAAAGCAGTCTTAAGTCGCTGGGGTATATTTGTAGCAATAGCCAAAAATACATTGTATGGGTCAAAATTATCCATTTTTCTTTTATGCCAAAAATCATTAGGCATAATCACCCGAGAATGATTTTCAAATATTTTTTAAAATCTTTTTTAATCTTCATTAAAAAAAATCATTTTTAATCTTTTTTTGATTTTTTTTTTTTTCTAATTATTTATGTAGGTTTTGTTATTATTTTTGGTGATTTTTATTTTATTTTCCTTAAATTCTGGATTTTTTTTTCTTCATGCAAATTAGCATATTTGCATACATAATTTCACCAAAAAAACAACAACAAAGACACAGGTTCTACTTTAAACATCATTATCCATCAAGAACTGGGTCAACTTTATTAAGTAAAGATCATGTTCCATGAATATATTTTGTAAATTTCCTACCGTAAATATATCAAAACTTCATTTTTGATTAGTAATATGCATTGCTAAGAACTTCATTTGGACAACTTTAAAGGTGATTTTCTCAATATTTAGATTTTTTTTGCACCCTCAGATTCCAGATTTTCAAATAGTTGCATCTCGGCCAAATATTTTCCTATCCTAACAAACCATACATCAATGGAAAGATTATTTCAGATGATGTATAAATCTCAGTTTTGTAAAATTGACACTTATGACTGGTTTTGTGGTCCAGGGTCACATATATTTTCAAGAATGATGGTAAGTTGTTTAGTCAGTGGATGTAAAAATCACTTTCCTAAAAATTATCATCTTTTGTGTTCTGCAGAAGAACAAAAGTCATACAGGTTTGGAATGACACAAGGGTGAGTAAATGATGACAGAATTAGGTGGACTATTGTGTAGGTTTATTTTCTACATATATTCGTCTCATTAAAAGTTATCTGGGTGGATACTAGTATGCCAGAGCACATTGACGCGTCACGCGCCGGCTGTTATGAATGCGCTCAGAGGTGAATCAGAGGTAAAAAAAAACGATATAAATACTGTTCAGTTTCTTGCACAGACCGATTGTTTCGAGTCTTAAGACCTCAATGTATCGTCACGAGCCGCAGGGTTTAATTTGGTTTTTTTCTGTGTATGGTTTTTTTTTTTTTTTTTTTTTTTTTTAACTCTCAAAGCAGTGGGTCCCATTGACTGCCATTATATGACTGACAGACTGCAACGGTTTGAGTTAAAAATCTTTGTTTGTGTTCTACTGAAGAAACAAAGTTACCTACACTGTAAAAAAATTGCGCTGTAAAATAACGGTAATCTATTGGCAGCTGTGGTTGCCAGCATTGTACTGTTAATTTTCAGCTCTCTACAGTTAATTTACAGCTCTTCATTTTACAGTGTTACCGTTATTATACCATGTGGTAACTCATTTCATTTTCCTGTTTTTCACTGTGAAGCTTTTTTCTTGTTGTATAAAGTGCTACAGAAATAAGGTGACTTGACTTGATGTAAACTTTTCTCCATAACATTTTAGCAGTTGAAACAGACTGTTTCAGATGGTATTTTCATTGTTGCTGCTAGGGGTGCTGATTGATCGGCTACCAATAGCTAGCGGCTGATAATCGCTTTGAGATGTTTAATCGGCGATCTCTGTAAAGGCCGATCTCATAAACCGATCTCAAGCTGACGACGTGCCTGCTGTGAGAGGTTTGGCATGACATGCATGCTTTCTCTTACCCTCTCAAAATGCGCAAATGGCTTCAAATCACATTGCGTCTGCACTATAAGCGAGCTGCACGCTACACAATTGACACAGGAATTGTTACACAATCGAGGCAGTGTCACATCGTCACTAAAGTTTATAATTTGCATTTCTTTTTCATTCTTGCCTGTGTTTAAACCATTCAGCACTTGTGTGCTCTCCTGGAGAATGTGCACTTATGCACACTTGAAGCACACACACATAACGCCATCAGGTTCAACATACTCCAATTGCAGTGCTTATGCGGTGCATATATTTCCGGTCCGGGAGTGCATAACAGGAGCGGTGCATTAGCAGCAGTGCAGCGATCATTTCCACACCAAGTCTATTTGCTGTGCTGCATGCGCTGAATTAAAATGACAGCACATTGTTAGTGGTAAAAATGAACATGGATTGCAACGAAAATGTAGTAATTACACCTTAAATGCATACAATTAACGTCTACTGTGTTTCTTAAGTCAACACATATGGCTTTTTGGCTAGGTTTAAAACAAGGAAAAGTGCACTTTAGATAAACAAGGCAACATAATAGATGCACTCGTGGAGATTGAAAACAGTTCTTTATTAACCACAGGATTGCTTGTAATAAAGATTTAAATGCAAAAAAAGTCAGTAAAACTAACTGTTTCTGTCAGTGGTAAGTTTTAATTTACAGTGTTTGTGATAAAGTTCGTTTTGCAACTTACTTGAGCAAATATAAAAGTAGGCTATTTTAAATGATTTGCCACTTGCTTGAGCAACTTAACATGTAAATCTAAAAGTAAAAACCACTGAATAATGTGTTGCTTATATTTATTGCACTTAGACACGTCTATGAAAGACTGTATTACTGTACTGTGTTAAAAGAGAATCACAATGCTGAAAAAGCATTTTCAGTAACAACGTTTGGATTGGAAATCAAAATAATGGATTAATGTTGTGTTTGTGGTAAACAGCCATGGATCAGAGTAGTGTACTCCTGTGCGAATGCACAGTGAGTCCGTGCTGCTTCTGCACAATTGCGTACCGCACGTGAAATGCATACGCACTGCAAATGGAGTAGGCCTATGTGTGAAACTGGCGTAAGGCCACCTCACATACAGCTGCATAATCAGGCTTGTGCTGTGTGTAATTGTAAAAACAAAAATGCACTGCATGATCAAACATTTAGGTTATATATATATATATATATATATTTACAAATGTTTAAAATATGCCCCCCTCATTTTCAAAAATGAAATTCAGGCCCTGAATGAATGTCTGTAATCCTGAAATCCTGAATGGAGCATCACTATAAATAATTCTACATGATAAAAAGAAGGCTTCAAAAAGACCAGTATCTGTGATCGTATCGGCAGATACTGCTTCCTGTGGTCAGTGATCGGCTCCAAAAATCCTGTTCGGAGCACCCCTAGTTGCTGCGGGGGGCTGTAAACACACTAAGGTTAATATCACTGATATTTTAAGAGAAAAACAGTAACACAAGCACACACTAATATAACAACTATTATTATTATTATTATTATTATTATTATTATTATGTCTTTATATAAATAAAAGTATGTGTTGTATATACAGTACCTCAGAACAGTGAGTCTAAGATGTTCAATGAATCTTTTTCAACTTTGTGAATTTTTTTGTAGGTTTACTGGCACAATGGTGCACAGATCTCCTCTCCACATGATAAGGAGATCTTGCGTTGCATTGAGGAGAGTAGTGAACCCTGGCCCGAGTCCTGGAATGAGGACCTAGTTGAAAGCAGCCTCTTACGGAGAGACCCACTGGAGGATGTCTGCCGCTGGTACATGGAAGAGCTAAACACTATCTGCTTCCACAGGTGCAGTCTCTCAACTGTACTAAGAGAAAGTACTATTAGTCTTAATAAACTGTACATTTTAAAAAATAAATAAATAAATAAATAAAGGTGCCAGGAAGAAACAATGATGTAAACAAACCTTTTTTTTTTCCCAAGAAAAATCTTGAAGTATGAAGTAAGGATGTAGGGATATTATCAATATTGTCACATGGCGATATGAAACAATAGGTCTTTCGGGCAAAAAGTGTAGTTTTTAAAGGGGTCATATGATGTGATTGCAAGTTTTCCTTTCTCTTTGGAGTGTTACAAGCTGTTTGTGCATAGATAAGATCCCTGAAGTTGCAAAGACTAAAGTCTCAAAACCAAAGAGATATTCTTTATAAAAGTTAAGACTCTGCCACGCCCCCCTAAAACAGCTCATTCAAACACACCCCCACATGTCTACGTCACAGTGTGGGAAGATTTGCAAATGTATACGCAATGAAGGCGGAACTATTATTCTCGCTGTAGTATTGTTGCTGCCGCCGGCGCCATGTCCTGGAGACGCTGTGTTTCGTTGTGAAAGTGAAAGTACTTT
>JAFVLL020023079.1:0-24079 GCA_021397915.2 Tor tambroides | reverse complement strand
GCTGGAAACCTATATCAGGCAAGAATGGGACCAAATTCCAACACCAAAACTCCAGAAACTCATAACCTTGATGCCCAGACGTCTTCAAACTGTTTCGAAAAGAAGAGGAGATGCTACACCATGGTAAATATGCCCTTGTCCCAACTATTTTGAGACCTGTAGCAGGCATCAAATTTGAAATGAGCTCATTTTGTGCATAAAATTGTAAAAAAGTCCCAACATTTCCGGAATTCGGGTTGTGTATATATATATACATATATATATATACAGTATATATATATATTCTTTTTTTTTGTTAATGTTTATTTTATTTCAAATAATGATTTTTTTTATGGTTGTAGTTTTTAGTGTTTTAGTTGACTATAATACTCTGCTGATAACCAGCACACTGTGTATTCTTGGATAATTTATGGATAACAGAAACAATAGCCGTGGATTTCATTGTTATTTCTAACTGTCTGAAGGTGTGACACAGGAATGCATTCTGGGACTGCAGTGGTTGAGTGAGACTCACAGATCGGGATGCGATTGGCATGCCTGTCTCATCTACAGGACCTATTCCAGAGAACTTGATTAAGCGCTCCTCTCGGGTGCCAGACGTCCTGGGCAATGTGGCAGAACCTCCAATCCGTATCCCACCATTAGATAATCCAACTGAAAGACAGAGAGATGACAACTTAACACATATCAAATTGCATGAAATATTAATATAATATATGAACATATAATATTTGCAATTCTATTTTCAAATGTTCAAATTTCCTCCAATTCAAGCAGAGAGACCTATAGTTATATATACTTATAATCACAGATAAGATAAACATAGGAATTATTATGATAATTTAGTCAAGTAATATCAAAACTTATCAAAAGTTTTGTTACCATTTGTCTGAGTCGGCCCATAGTAGGATCCGAAACTCTGTGTTGTGAATCCACCTCCATTGACCTCTGCGACCTGATGGAGACGTTATTGCACAGTCAGAGATACAGTATATGACAATCATATTCTAATAGTGAATTAAAGAGTATAAGGTAAATAGGAAACGTTAGTTATACTGTATATAACACATATAAAACATCAGTTATACTATGTAAAATGTGTCCCAAAAACATGCCACTTGGAGTGATATTTGTTATCTAATGCAAACGCATTCAAAGTAGTTTAAGTGTTGAAATACTTAGCTTGGGCACACTATATATAATAATTAATAATAATTAAAAATTGAAACGAAAATAAAGCATATTTCAAGTTACTGTAAACAGGATTAGCATACTATATTCTAAAAGTCCTTTTTTAAAAAAAATATCGCCACAAGGGGGCAGAACAATATAAGTTAAGTGTCTGAACACATTCAGTCCAAGTCAGCTTTCAATAATGTCAAAACATCCTTTTTATTATTATTATTATAAATGAATAACAAATATAAATAAATTATTTTTCAGTTTTAGTTATATTAATTTTACTACTTCAGCTTATTTTATTTCAGTTAGTTCACAAATCAAAATTTCTATTTTTAAGTTTAAGTTTTTCATCTAAAATTTCTATTTTATTTCTACTTTATTTCAATAACAACACTGTCACTGTGCTACTCAATCAAAGCATAATGTGGAAAAGATTTGTGTTGAGTTGAACTGAACTGAATAGATTTTAAACTAAATTTTTACATACAAAAGAATGAGTAGTAGCATGTCCCTTTTAATGTTTCAATGGCTTTTTTTATTATTATTATTTATATTTTAATTATTACTTACGTTTAAATTTAGTGATCAAGAAAGCTGCAGAATCTGAAATTTTTCTTAAATATGGTCTTATCAGTTTACTGTATGTCCAGGTTTAGATTAAATTTTGAATCCCAGATTTTAAGTGCGGTTTTAGACGTTTGGACCCCAGTGCATATGAATAATAAAGTTCTCAACACACATGTGGAATAAAGTCTGCAGCAGTAATGTGTTACGGCTGTGCTCTTGCCTTGTGCTGTGAAGGCGCAGGGGCTGAGCTGATGTGGAACGGACTTGAGGGAGGTGTAGGAAGACCAGGAGAGATTACGACTACTTCCTGGGTCATATCCGGAGCCATGAAGTGATGTCTGGATCCACTGCCAGGAAGAGCCTCGTCCGAGAAAATGATCCGTGAGCCATTGAGATGGTCATGCACCTCCACTCTTCTCTGAGAGAAAACAGAGGTTTTATTTCATTACCTAGAGTCACTGTTTCCATCCATTTTCCATACTGCTTTATACTCCACAGGGTCGCGGGGGGCTGGAAACTATCCCAGTGTTTTGGGACACAGCCAGGTGGGAGACACCCTAAACAACAGGGCTCACACACACAGACACACACGCATGCACTCACTCACACCAACTGTAGGGGCGATTTATAGTGTCCAAGTCACCTATGCCGAATGTCTTTGGATTATGGGGGAAAGCCACACAGACATGAGGAGAACATGCAAACTCCACTGGCTCAGCCGGGACTCCAAACAGACCTTCTTGCTGTGAGGTGACAGTGCTACCCACTGAGCTGAATCACAGTTTTCAAAGAAAAATATGCATAAAACATTCAGTTCTCAAGAACGAGAAGTGAAGGTTTAGACAGTTAGCTTTATCAGTTAGCCCCAGTTGTTTTATACTGTAACTACACCATTCCCTGGGCAAAAGTTTTATTCCTCCACTGAGTACCCTTGAGAAAAAGAAGTGCATTTAATTGTACATTTAATCTAGTGTACTTCTAGTGTACTGTAGTATATTTAAAAAACAATAATATTACTGAAATAAAATTACATAAGGATATTTAATTATAATTAGTATTTAATTACATAAGTATCCTACTTGTGTCAAAAAAGCACTGTAAAGTTCAACTAATTGCAATTATACAGTACATTCATATAATTGTAAATAATGCACTTACCGTAATTGTCAGAAAACATTACGTTTATTCTTTAAAGAATAATATTTCTATAGTAAGTACTTTTTTAACACTACTCTTTTTCACGAGAGTAGTGATGTAATGAAATTTCACAATCCAACAATATTTGGCCAAAACAGCAATCAATCAATCAATCAATTAATCAATCAATAAAAAGCAGTGTAGTGAAAGGCTAAAATTATTTAGCAAAATAGTTTTATTAGTGCTTCTCCGCACCTATTTCATGCACACAATGTGGATAAGCTACAAACATTTTTAAAAAATTTTGCTATGTGCTTTTGTCATTTTTATGGTAAACCTTACTATTGATAACTATTTAAAAGTATTATTACATTATGTTTCATATTTTTGCCAGTGACCATTTTTTGAAAGGGTTTTGGGAAGCAACTATAGCAATGATAAATCTGTTCTCTTGTCAGCTCCATTTGTTATTCATTCAAAGTATCAAAACAAACTGTCCATCCTCCTCCATTTTAGATTGTAGATGTTCCAGCTTCTCACAGAGCAACACTCTTTGTGGCTTAGTTTGAGGGGCCACAAGAAAAGAAACTACTACCTCATTACAGGGCCCTGTTTTACGGAGCTCCCTCATTCAAACTCCCTAAGGTGTGACTCTTGGCCAAAAGGGTCATGAAGAGTTCACCACAGATAACAAGTTAAGTTAGCATTAGTGGCTAAGTTTTGCATTGCGATACGTCTTCCTGACCTCCTTTCCTCTTCCTCTTGACTCGAACCCCACCATCCTTCACTCTCTGCTCTCTCTGTGACCTGAATAACGCGCTCTCTCTCTCCATGTGAACTCTAAGGGTCATGGGAAGATCCCTGTGTTCTCACAGACGGTGAAACTGTATCTTGTTAAATCATGGAGATGCTTTGTGAGCTGGGGGAACAGGGACTGGGCCTTTTTCATGGAAATCCAAGTCTAGTCCATAAATAGCTCTCTCTTTCTCTCCTCCTGTCATTGTGTAAAGGGCTGTTTGTAACGTTTCTTTCTTTCTGTGGTTCTAGGGCGTCTTTCAAGGTGATGCTGAACGGCCCAGGAGCTGCCAGGGATCATAAGTAAGTGCAAGTGCAAAGTACCTCACATTAACATGGGTTTAGCGGATTGAGAAACGCAGAGAGTAAGCTTTGAACCTCAACAGGTTCTTACCTGAGACTGCATGTCATCTGCAATGATCCTGGTCAGTAATCACTCAGATCTCAGATGCACTGCCTGAAAGAAACAGCATTTAAAATACTGTCATTTCTTGACTATGCAGAATTTATGTAGACACTTTAAATCATAAAATATTCAATACAATATCACGAGGACTTTTTAAATGCTACTTTGTTTATTTCTATTTGATTTAAATCAGTGACTGACAACAGTATTCAATTACTGGTGTATCTCTTAAACTAGTCTGTTAACACCGCTCACTACTACCACTCTTGCCAACTACTTTCAATGGAAAGCACTAAATCCTGCTCAGAAAGTCACTAGATGACGACGTGATAATTAGCATACTGATAACGTCACTGAGTCATATTTGCATTCTGTCTAGTGTCAGCCCTTTGAACAGTATATCTGTTTGCTTCTCTTCTACTCTCTATGTTCACATACTGTATTGCAGCTAAATTCCTAATAAAGCTCTTGTCATGTACATATTTAATATATTTTGTAGATTAAAATATTTGCATTTTTTCTGTCACAAGTAGTGACTGAAACATGGCAAATTACTAAATTTAGTGACAATATCATTAAGAAATACTAATTGGTGAAAAACTGATATTAAGCCCATTTGCTATGAATATATGAATATATCCTGCATGTATGTATGTATATATATATATATATATATACACACACACAAACACACTGCCATTCAAAAGTTTGGGATCAGTAAGATTTTTAATGTTTTTAATGGAGTCTCTTCTGCTCATCAAGACTGTATTTATTTGATCAAAAATACAGAAAAAACTGTAGTATTGTGAAATATTATTGCAATTTCTAATATTGGTTTCCTATTTTAATATACTTTAAAATATAATTTATTCCTGTGATGCAAAGTTGAATTTTCCGCATCATTACTCCAGTCTTCAGTGTCACATGATCCTTCAGAAATCATTAATATGCTGATTTATTACCAGTGTTGAAACTGTTGTGCTGCTTGATATATTTTTGGAACATGTGATACATTTGTCTTTGATGAATAAAAAGTTAAAAAGAGCAGCATTTATTCAAAATAGAAATCTTTTCTAACAATATAAGTCTTTGCTTTGACTTTTTATCCATTAAAAAGTATTAATTCCTTTTAAAAAAAAAAAAGAAAGAAAAAATGTACTGACCCCAAACTTTAGAATAGTAGTGTATATTGTAACACAACATTTCTATTTTGAATAAACACTGCTCTTTTTAACGTCTTATTTATCAAAGAATCCTGAAAAATTATCACAGGTCCCAAAAATATGAAACAGCACAACAGTTTCCAACATTGATTATAAATCAGCAAATTAGAATGATTTCTGAAGGATCATGTGACACTGAAGACTGGAGTAATGATGCTGAAAATTCAGCTTTAAATTACAGGAATAAATTATATTTCAAAGTATATTAAAATAGAAAACTGTTACTTTAAATTGCAATAATATTTTTAAAAATTACAGTTTTTTTCTGTATTTTTGATTTTTTTGATTTATTTGAGTTTCATTTCATTCATATATTTTAAAGCAAATACAACTTAATTTGTACAATTTTTAAAATAAAATTTATTCCCCAACTTTGTTTGGACTTCCTCATTACAATTGTGTTAGACTTCATACTGGCACCTATTGGTGTGAATGTATGAAAAATTTGTGAAAAGGAAATTTGTGGAAAGAATATTTCTCTCTTATCATACACATGGATGATATGGATATTCTTGGATTCAATCCCAACAATTCTTTGCATGTTTTGCTCTGTCATTGCCATGGCTATGTCTTGAACAAAAGCAAGGTATGGTCACAGTGGCTGTTACAACGCACAGCCATTTAACCTCAATCTGTGGTGTGGGCTTGTCAAAGTTCATTTTTGATTGCTTCAACACTTTTTTTTTTTTTTTGATAAAAAAATTAAATGTGCAAGACCAGAAATCACAAACTGGACTGCTTTGTTGTCATGGCATTGAAAAACTAAACAATGACCACTGGTCAAACTTTCCAACAAGCCATAAGTGTGTGAGAACCAGCACAGATGACCAATCATATCTGCTGTAAACATCCTTAGATATAACTGAACCAAAAAATGTTTAAACAAGGAAAACAGTTTAGACATAAGAACATTTTCCTATAGCTCTACAAAAAATGATGTTTAAAAACCACAAAAAAATCAGTCATCATGGCAACCGGGGAACTGTCCAACATGAAATGTTTCATATGACTTTAGCTTTCCATTTGACATCAATGTTTCCCGCTCTGAGAGCATAACCATGAAGCAAGCACTCCTAGAGTGTTTTCCATGTGAGATGATTAACTAGGAACCGGAGACCATAATGATTGTCGTCAGTTTCCTGAATGCTGTATCCACAGCTATGAACACTGGGCTTTTCACACAGGGGATTATATGTTGGGTTATTCTCTTCTCTCTTGGCCCAGATGACTCACCAGTCTTGAATGAGCTCTATTACATAACAGAAAACAACAATTGAGTGCGTGTTTATGTATGTGCTTCACAATTATCTCTCAGTATGTGAGGGTCCCACAGTGGGGGTGTGTTTATTTGCATGAGTGGCGCTGCTTATTAACATATGGATTTGTATCAGTTAATGAGAGTGAACTCTGGGACAGAAGTGAAAGATGACTAAACATTAAAAAAATGGTTCTCTCAAAAATTACAATTCTGTCAGTTATTCACTCTCATGTCATTCCAACCAACAGAGCCGCTAACGGGACATGGTGGTTGAAAAAATATGGGACCAGAGAACAAAATTATATTATATTGCACTGCTTTTGCATTTGCTCGTAAAAGTTTAACAGTCCTCCAAGGAAAGTTTGTGTTTGCTCACAAAACTTTTGCATTCCCACCCAAAGCCCTGCATTGACTTGCATTTTTAAGCAAAAATATTGCATTCCGGCATGAAAAAGATTTGCAAGTCATCTCAAGGTTAGGGGATTTTATGAAGATAAAATGACGTCAAAAAGATTTGCATGCGCAGAGTAAGATTTTTGAAAGTGTACATAAGATAGCAAGCGTAAATTAATTTTGCATGCACAAGAAAAGATTTCAAGCATAAGAAAAAATGATTTGCAGCCTTTTACTGATTTTTGTAAGTGTAATTCATGTATTGTGAAACTGCAACTTCATGCTAAGTCAAAATAAATATGATCTGTATTATTCTGACTTTCATTTTTCCGCGCTTACACTTTTGGCACTGTTGTTTCGCCCAAATACAGCCAAAAGTATTGCAAGCCTGTGCACAGCGTTTTGCAAGCGAAAACAACCACATCAAGAGCCGCAATACGGATTGACTGCGTAAAACCAATATGTGTGTGGAGAAAAAAAATCGTTGCAACTGTCTAAATGACTTCTTGTGTGCGTAGGGCAAAATGTTCCCCAAATAACCCGCTATTTACGTCTGCGTCTTTGCGCTTGCAGTTTTGGCACGATTCTCTCACTGATTTCAGATTTGCAAGTGCGAGTGGAAGGCGGGACCTTCTTCTCGCAGCCAATCAAATGAGGCTCTCGCTGACTCTTGATTTACTCTTATCTGATTGGTTCAATAAACACTCCAGACGTGAGAACACATCTTTATCTTAATTTGACTCCACGTCATTCTTATTGTAGGGATGGTATTTTTACTGCACACATATATATAAAAAATAAATTAATAATACAATAAAATAATAAAACAAAAAGCATGATCCTTAGAAGCTGTGTACCATTAGGCTGACTACCATGTGCTCATATACTGATTTTCAAGCTAGAGTGAACTTTATTGGATTGGTTCGACATTGCATTGAAATTTAAGATTTTAGATAATCTGCCTACACCACTGAAATGATGTTAAACTTTACAATCAAAATGTTTAATAGCGCTTTGTCTCCAGATTTGACTATAATGCAAACACTGACACTTCAAACCAAATCAACATTTAAAAAACTACAACTACTTTGACAAAATATAGTCTTTAATAATGTCTAAATATATGCATCTAAATGAAAAACCAAATGCAAAGTAACTATATCTGAATCAAATGTTCCCAGAAACCATGAAATACACAGTAATGTTGATATTTTTATATGGTTATACAGCCATCTAGTGGTTACACATGGCATTACAGATGGTAAATGCAAAATTTAAGGGTAAAAATTTAGTACAGTAAAATCTCCTTTAAATACACGTTAAAGGAAAAACAAAAATATGGCATCAACCCTGATCAGGAGACATGGTGAAATTATGCATAGTAGTGCAGATACTTTCAGTAGCATCAAGATTACAAACTAATATCATATGGTCTGCTGAAGAGGAGGAGGATGATTAGAGTGAATACACAGAAATGTCATTTCCTAACATTAGCTCGAAATTCAGAATGAACACATGGTAGTCAGCCTAATGGTAGCCTACACAGCTTATAAAGGATCATGCTTTTTTGTTTTATTATTTTATTTTATTGTATTATTAATTTTTTTTTTTTAAATATGTATCTGTGCATTAAAAATACCATCCCCACAATAAGAATGACGCTGAGTCAAATTAAGATAAAGATGTGTTCTCACGTCTGGAGTGTTTATTGAACCAATCAGATAAGAGTAAATCGAGAGTCAGCGAGAGCCTCATTTGATTGGCTGCAAGAAGAAGGTCCCGCCTTCCACTCGCGCTTGCAAATCTGAAATCAGTGAGAGAATCGTGCCAAAACTGCAAGCGCAAAGACGCAGACGTACATAGCGGGTTATTTGGGGAACATTTTGCCCTACGCACACAAGAAGTCATTTAGACAGTTGCAACGTTTATTTTTTTCTCCATGCACATATTGGTTTTATGTGGTCAATCCGTATTGCAGCTCTTGATACGGTTATTTTTGCTTGCAAAACGCTGTGCACAGGCTTGCAATACTTTTGGCTGTAAAGATCAGTAAAATTCTGCAAATCTTTTTTTCCTTACGCTTGAAACGCGATTTACACTTTTACAAATCTTTTCTTGCGCATGCAAAATTAATTTACGCTTGCTATCTTATGTACACTTCACAAATCTTACCCTGCGCATGCGAATCTTTTTGACGTCATTTTACCTTCATAGGATTTTTTAGTTTTTAGGGGAATGCAAGAGTTTTGAAAGCAACACAAAGTTTTTTAGGGGAACGCAAAAGTTTTGCAAGTGAACACAAAATTTCTTGAGGGAACACAAAAGTTTCATGAACAAACACAGAGTTTCTCTGGGGAATGCAAATGTTTTGCAAGCAAACGCAAAGTTTCTCCAGGAAATGCAAAAGTTTTGCAAGCGAAAACATAGTTTCTTGGGGGAGTGCTAAAGTTTAGCAAGCGAATGCAAAGTTTCTCTGAAAAAGCAAAAGTTTAGCAAGTGAACACAAACTTTCTTGGGGGGACAAAAGTTTTAAAAGTGAATACAAAGTTTTTAAGGGGAACACAAAAGTTTTGCATGTAAATGCAAAGTAACTTTTACAAGTGAACAAAAAGTTTCTCAGTGGGACGCAAAAGTTTTGCAAATAAACAAAATTTCTCTGCGGAACTCAAAAGTTTTGCAAGCCAACAAATATTTTGAAAGTGAATGCAAAGTTTCTCAGGGAAACAAACGTTTTGGAAGCAAACGCAAAGTTCCTTTGGGGAACACAAACGTTTTGCAAGCAAACACAATATTTCTTTTGGGGAACACAAAAGTTTCGTCAGTGAATGCAAAGTTTCTCCAGGAAATGTAAAAATTTTGCAAGTGAACACAAAATTTCTCAGGGGAATGCAAAAGTTTTGCAAGCGAATGCAAAGTTTCTCTGGGAAATGCAAAAGTTTTGTGAGTGAACATCCCAACAACACTCCAAGTTTCTTGGGAGAATACAAAACTTTTGAAAGCAAACACAAAGTTTTTTAAGGGGAACGTAAACATTTTGAAAAGGCCAAAGTTTCTCTGGGAAACGCGAATGTTTTACAAGTGAACAAAGTTTTTTTGGCGGAGTGCAAAAGTTTTGCAAGTAAATGCAAAGTTTCTATGGGGAATGCAAAAGTTTCGTAAGTGAACACAAAGTTTCTTGGGGGAACACAAAAGTTTTAAAAGTAAACACAGTTTCTTGGGGGAACACAAAAGTTTTGCAAACCAACATAAATGGTTTGCAAGTAAATGCAAAGTTTCTGGGGGAAGGCAAATATTTTTCAAGTGAACCCGGATTTTCTCTGAGAAACACAAAAGTTTTGCAAGTGAATATAGCTAATGTTTCTACAAAAAAATTGTGTCTGTTCTACTTTTCTAAAGCTGGTGCTTTTTTGTCGTTGGAGTTTGGTTGAATCCATCCACATTCACTTTCACTGTATGTGAAATAACTGCCAGGACATCCTGCTAAACAACATCTTTTGTGTTACATGGTAAAAGGAAAGTGGGTTTGGCACGTTAGGGTGTGTACAAAACATTACAAAAGCATTTCGAAATCCACATAATTTAGCATGAAAACAAAATAGTTTTCCACAGCAAACCCCAAATATCCTGTCTATTTCCCTTTTGTGACGTCATGTGACACACGCGAGGATCACAGCTGTATTTGACGTCAAAGTGTTACAAACAAATCATTCATGTTCATTCTCTTCAGCAGTCAACTGAATTCAGTTTGTAAAAGGGTAACGATTTCAGTGGACTGAATTAAACACTAAGGCCATTCATTCATATGTTTCACAATAAAGAAAAAGTCGCCCAACCTTTGGCCTGTTTTTGAATTTATAATTATGAAATCCCTTTGTTGCAGACTGACATGCTTTGTGAAGTCATATATCAAGAGTTACTTAGTCAAAATAGAAGACCGACCCATAATACTCAATAGCCAGTTCGGAAATGGTACAACTGAGAGTGAAGGAGTGTTGGTTTATTGTACTGTCTGTCTCCACATGTACTGTATGGAGGAGACAAAGAGAGTCGTGTGTATGTGGGTGTGTGTGTAATTATACATCTGTATGAACCTGTCAGTGGACTAAACCCTGTGCCACTCAAAATCAGGGATGGGTCATGGTGGGCATTAGTAAGTTTGACTAGTTTTCAATTTTTATTTTAGTTTTACATTTTTAGTGAGCATTTTAAGGCTTTTGTTCATTTTTTACTTTAACACTCAGATAGTTTGCACTCTACAACTCTCTTGCTGCAGCCATATACATAATATTCAAAAGTTTGGTACTTTTTTATATCAATATATGTTTATTATGTCTATTTTAAATATTTATAAATAAATTATAAATGTATTTATAATGTCACTTTTTTATCAATTTAATGCATCCTTGCTGAACAAAAGTCTCAAACTATCTTGCTGACCCCAAATTTAGCTGTTCGTATTTGATTTCTAGTCTTTAGTGTCACATAATCTTTCAGAAATCATTCTAATTTGCTGATTTGCTGCTCAAGAAACATTTCTTATTATTATCAGTATTAAAAACCATGATACTTTTTTTTCAGGATTCACTGATTATAGAAAGTTCAAAACAACAGCATTTATTTGAAATTGATATCTCTCTAACATTATAAATGACTTTACTGTCACTTTTAATCAATTTAATTCATTTTTGCTGAATAAAAAGTATTGAATTCTTAAATAAATAAACAAACTGATCCCAAATTTTTGAATGGTAGTGCATATTTAAATAATTTTTAGACTATTGGTGCTCCCCGGCAGGGAATAAGGTATAAGTTGCTTTTGGACACAAGAACGTGTCTAATGTAAGTCCCACCAAAGAAAACCATCTGATTAGGTTTAGGTAAATCTAAAACCATACTAATTATACAGGGCTTATATATTATACCAATTAGCTGACTAGTTTTTCAGTCAACCCACTGACTAGTCAATTTGAGACCACTGTCTTTAAAGTTGGCATTCTGAACGAACAAAGCTCTTAATCAAAACATTTATGCCTTGACATGCAAATGAAGAGATTGTAGACTGGACGGCAATGCTGTTGGCTCCTTAGACCGTTATTATCTAAATGAGCACTGTGTGAGAGAGAAAGAGAGAGCACAGCGCCCGACAACATTCTCTCAGGAGTTGGGAGAGGACTCCTGAAACACAACCTAATACGGTCACGTCTCCCTCAGATATCCATTGGTGAAATATGCTCAGATTCTTCCTCAGAACACATTGAGCTTTACTGCTGTTTGTTTTCAGCGCTCCAAGCAATTTTTGCAGATTACAAAACTCAAACAAGCATCTGCAATGCATAAATGTGGCATTCTTCTGACAGCAAAGCAGACCCGATTTGTCAATTGTTTTCATCTGGGACATACAGTACTGTGCTGGATGGTGTATACATCCTAAAATTACATTTGAAGTTATATAGGTCTACATCTACTAAATCACAGTCTTCAGTGTCGCATGATCCTTCAGAAATCAGTCTAATATGCTGATTTGCTGCTCAAGAAACAGTTCTACCAATGCATATTTGTATACAACACACAATTCTGAAATGTATTTGCTTGAAGAGCCAGTATGAAGTGATAAAGGGGGAGGTATTTGGATGATGTGGACGAGTGGGATGAGGAATGTCCCTGTGGAGGACTCTGTAAACTTGGCAATGACATCAGACACACGTCCCACAACTCTGAGGTCACTGGCACAAGAGGGGACGCCTGGCCTGTCCTGCAATATCTGGGAACGTCTTTGAGCTCCATATTGCGCCATGTGTTTGTCACCTGCATAGTATTTACTGATCTAAACAATGTTTTGGCATTTAAAAACATTTAGCCAAGTAAAACAGATAAAACAGCCATAATCATCCACAGAAATGACCGTCATATCGCAATACAAAGTAAAGTGCATCCTAGTACCACATAAACACCACTGCATCCTGACTTCCAGGAAAAATGTACATCAGCCAATCAGAATGGAGCTTTTGATTTTTGAAAGCCTGTACTGAATAAATACGCTTTGAACAGTCTTTGAATGTCTATTTAAAGGTGCAGTAGGAGATCTTGGAAAATGCTAACTTTCGCCTGAAAGCACTGAATGCAAACGTCCCACCCTCCCTGCAAATCCAAAGCCAAGCCTCCTGAACGCACGAATGCGAACAGATCAGACGATCAGAGACAACATTACTACAATACATCATGTGTCATTCACCGGTGAGAAAACTTTATAGCACAGTTAGTAAAAGTACAAAAATACCAGGAAAGAAGATCAGGTTGTTGATGTTTCCCTGCCATTCTCGCTCTGTCTGCAATAGCGTACGTGAGGTATGTAAATACATACGTTGACAGGCAGGTAGGAAAGTCAATCAAAATGCTCGGAACAAGCATTTTGATTGGACGAACATTTATTGGTCCTACACCTTTCACAGAATATATAAATACAGATAAATACATTTAGACCACTTAACTTAGTGATTGCTATCGGGGTGTGAAGAGACTTAACCAGCATAACAAAAAATGTTTCTGAAGACAATCACCTATTGCACCTTTAAAGGCATAGTTAACCCAAAAATGCCTGAATTTACTCACCCTCAAGTCATTCCAAACCTGTATGACTTTTTTTGGTTTTTTTTGGTTTTTTTGTCCACCAAATGAAAGTTAATGGAGTTCAGTTATGTTTTGGACCCCAATGACGTTCATTGTATAAACAAAAACAGCTGAAACATTCTTCAAAATATCTTCTTTTTTGTTCTGCATAAGAAAGAACAGATTTGGAACAACATGAGAGGAAATAAATACATGTCTTTTTGGCTGTGACTACACATAGGTAGACCAAACCATTGCTCTCAAGTTAAACTTTGGCCTGCTTCATGGGAAAAGTTCAATCTAAATGTCAAAACATTGTTGCTTTGCTCTTAATCTAGTTCTTATCTGCATTTCATCTCTTTTTATAGGAACAGGCATGCAGGAAATCTGTAAGACGTAAATGAAAAATCATTAACATTTAATCAGGGTTCTGCTTTTTATGAGCCACTAAGAGTTCCGGCACCAAGATTATTAAGCATTACGGCCTTTAGCTCCAAGCAGCGAACACGCATACCATCTGTGACGAGTAACCCGTTTGATTAGGACACAAACTCTGCTTAACGAATGTCTGGTAGACTGCAGGGGTCAGTAAGTTAATTACTGTGGTCAAATCACTTGCACATGTAGATGATAAATCAAGCTGCAGTGATGCTCTATGCAGGCGAGTGTTGCTTTAGTTTTTAATAAAACCCTATAAACCACAAACTCCATTGTAAAATTGCATTCTTTTTGGTTTCATCAATAACAGGGTCTATTTAATTCCACAACCTGCAATAGCCCTGAAATACAATGTTATATTGATTAATCTACGTTGTGTAATAATAACAACACATTTGGGTTCATACTGACCCATGACAAGCAAATCTATTCACATTCTCCTGTTACTTCTAGTGACTTGCAATGGTTAACTTAAAAAGCTATTTCTACTTGATTGAACCCATAAAATTTTGTTTTGTTAGCAAAACTTTAAATTAATGTATTTAGTAGAGCTGTCAAAATTACCGGGTTAACACAGGTGATTAAATTTTCCAGTTTAACAGTCTTGAACATATTTAACGGGGCTAGGGTTGACCACCCCATCAGTACTCACAACTGCTGCTTCTATCTCTTTTCTTCTTGACAAGAATTGCATTTATTTAGACGCAGAATATTTACGAGCACTTCAAACAGGAGACTTTTCAGATGCGCACTCCATTTTGCTTCAGCAGAACAACAGTGAACTGCGGTCAGATGAGATGTTTCAGGTCATATGTCAGTAAAAACTAATTTTCCTGTCCTGTCAGCCATTATACTGTGCTATAGCCTGTATCCTTTCATATTAAACGGCGAATGAAACTATGAGCATGCGTGTCAGTTCCGCAGCACATTCAGCAGTGGCAGCTCTTAAAGTAATAGCAGCCAAATAACCCAGCTGCTGTGATGTCTGTTAATCAAAGAACAAAAGAGGAAATCAATAACTTTTGTAGATTTAAGGATTCATCTATATTTAATTTAGAATTTAATGTTTGATAACTTTATTCAGTTTCTGTATATTTGTTAAATTGCTGAAGGGCACAGGTAAATATGACATTTATTATAATGTGTTTATCTGAAGATTGTATTAAAGGGGTCATATGATGCTATTTTAAAGATCATTATTTTGTGTATTTGGTGTAACAGAATATGTTGACATGCTTTAATGTTCAAAAAACACATTATTTTTCAAATACTGTATATTATTGTAGTTCCTCTATGCCCCGTCTCTCTCAAACGCATTGTTTTCTACAAAGCCCCTCCTTCCAACAAGTGCAGACTGCTCTGATTGGCCAACTGACCCAGTGCACTGTGATTGGCCGAACACCACAAGCACGCGTCGGAAATGTAACGCTCCTTTCCATAATCGCCAGCTTCAGCTTTCAAGTTAGTTTTATCAGTTCAAGGCCGATAGGGGAACAGAGTCGAATGACAGACACAGTGATGTTCGTATGTATTTACAGCACACAAACCGCAGTTAAGACGATTTTTGACAGCCTGTACACTCCGCTGTGATGTGACCCTGTTCCCCTCACACACACACACACACACAACGCGTTACGCGCAAAACTCCGCATTTGAACAGTCAATAGCAAATACTTGAACTAATAAC
Source organism: Tor tambroides (assembly GCA_021397915.2). Taxonomy (NCBI): domain Eukaryota; kingdom Metazoa; phylum Chordata; class Actinopteri; order Cypriniformes; family Cyprinidae; genus Tor; species Tor tambroides. Next base: position 8,387 of record JAFVLL020023079.1, on the reverse strand, counting down.
AAAACATACTTACAGTCACTGATTCAGAAGCGCCAGATTGTCATAGCAAAGTCGGAATTGACCTTTTTTTTTTTTTTTAGAAATAGGCTTCGTGCACAGCCAGCCTTGTACTCGAAACTGTCGTCCATAAAATGCGTTGCACAAATTTGAACATTTGGGTTGTGCTGTTGTGTTGTAAACAAATCTTAACCAATGATTCCTAATTGCATCTACTTTCGGAAGGCCAAATAAAGTGCTTTTGCTTTCGCCTAGAAACACACAGCGTCTCCCTGACATGGCTGCATCAACACTACTGCGGTTACTGAAACCACGCCGCCTTTCTTTGCGTGAACATTTGGGTGGCATTACGCAAATATTTCCACATCATGACGTAGACATGTGGGGGCGTGTTTGAATGAGCCGTTTTAGGGGGGCATGGACGAGTCTTAACTTTTATAAATAATATCTCTTTGGGTTTGAGACTTTAGTCTTTGCAACTTTAGGGATCTCATCTATGCACAAACAGCAAACAAAGGAAAACTTGAAATCGCATCATCTGACCCCTTTAATGTTAGGTGGGATTAATCACGATTTATTAGATTTTTTTTTTTTAATAATTGACAGCACTAGTATATAGGTTGATTCAGTGATATTTCTGACTCAAATAAAACCAGTTAACTTGGATGTAACCATTTTTATTTTTTTTCAGAGCATACTCTCAATGACATCATCGTTGAAACGTTCCCTGTGTCACATCCACTGATGTTTCCATCCGCCTTTAGATGGTTTTATAAAGAGATAACAATTTACCAGCCGAATCACAGGATTACGCCTTTCTTTTATGGCCTTTCTTTTATATTCTTTTTAAATAGCACTGAAAACTATCCACATGCTCAAACTCTGTGGGAATCCAAGACTTTCAGTAAAGTGAAATCATGTTTTCCACAGGGAACTTTATAGGGATAGTTCACATAGAAACGAAGGTTATGTCATCTTTTACTCACCGCTTGCCGTTCCAAACTGAGTGATTTTTTTTTCTTCCGTGAAATATAAAAAGCGACTTTTTGACGAACATCCGGGTCACTTTTTTCAATATAATAAAAGTGAATGAGAATGGGGGCTGTCAAGCTCCAAAATGACCATAAAAATCCATAAAAGTAGTTCATATGGCTTATGCACTATATATACTGTAAGGTTTACTGATGGAATATGATTCCATCACAAGCTCAAATCATTCTTTTGAGTTGGATCATTTCAAAGTTAACAGCTCACTGAGGGCAAGATTATCAGTGCATAACACATAAAACTATAGCCTAGTTTGACTTGGAATACAGTGCATGAGTTAGATGGACCACATTTATGATGTTTTTGAGTCCTTTTGGAAACTTAAAAACTTCAGTCTCCATTAACTGTAACTGCATGTTGAAGTACATTTCCCTTTTGTGTCATGGAAGAAACCCATATACTGTAGGTTTGAAACAGCATGAGGATGAGTAAATGATGACATTTCTGGTTGAACTAATTCTTTTAGGGCAACGTCACCAGTTATGAAGTCCGAGTCTCTGGTATGATTGAGTGACCTATGAAACATTAGTGAATGAGCTCCACCCGTCCACTCAGCATATCCAGTGACTTCAGTAGGGAAGGAGTGCACCACAATTCAAACAAACGTGAACAGCTCTTACATAATACTGAGTCACATGTTTTATGCTGGGTATGATAAGTTATTGCAGATGCTCTTTGGCCACAAGTTGGCGTGTTTTAACTAAGTGTTTAAATACGCCAATTTATCTGTTATCAAGACATTATGAGTTTTTGGTGAGTGTGAACTGAATATACTGTAGGAGACACATCATTCCTCAAAGATAATGAGTCACTGCTAATAATGATAAAGATAAGGATAACTGCTAGTGCAAGGGTGCTCGTGACAGCTGTGAAGTGACAGCTTGTGTTGGCGCTCACATGAACACGTATACATGATTGCATTTGATAAGATAAATACAATCTGTAAATTGTTTACAGTGACCAAGGCCTGCGTGTTTAAAGCTACTTGTTTCAGCACATCTACGAACCAAAGAATACTTCAAATTTGAGAAAAAAAAAATTTTCCTGGAAAATACTGAGTAAAAAATGATTTTTTTGCAGTAAAGTATGTTGAATGCAAGCCACTGGCATTATTATTAGTGAAGGAATGGAATAGTGATTCATTTGTCTTGTTGACAGCAGTTTGGATCATGACATCATTGTCCAAAGATCAAAGGTCAAAAGAGGCACAGGTCAGTTTGAGGCCAAACGGTTTTGCTTTTGTGGATGAGTATAACTAAGCTTTTATCAATAGCCACAATAGCTGAGCTGAAGACAGAACTGTACTGACAAGATTTCATTGTTCCTGTGTCAAAATCCAGAGACAAGAACTTGTCAAATTTGTCCAGTTGACCTTTGTAACAATAGCAAGTTCATTCTTCAGTGTGAGAAACCATATATAAATGTGTGGATAATACACACAAAAATTACTAATCATAGATTAGATTCATTAATCAACTGATGTGACTTTAAGATCCAGATAAGATTCCTGAAATCATATTGTCTCTCTGGTCACATTTTCACCTCAAAACTCAGGTGGTGTGGTGACTATAGCCAAATAATGACCATTTTTTTATTGTTCTTATGGGAAAGACACCAAAGTGAGGGGTCACACAGAATATGTAGACATTTCTAACTTCTTTGGAGCCTGTAAAAGTGTCCATTCAATCATTAACAGACTCACTTAATAACCATGAGTCACAGAAACCATGTGAAGACTTTTGCTAAGAACTTTGTCTCAAATTCACCACATTTTTGACCATATTGGTGAATCCCAACTGTCCAATACGAGCACTTGCACACTATTCCCCAGCGAGAGATCAGATAAACTCTATCCTGCATCTCCATTCATTTTCACGAAGGCATTTGGAAAATGTCCTGAGCGTGGGCGGTTTGTTTGTTGCTCTGGAGAAGATGATCATTCCATCATGTAGTTTATATAAATATATCAGCAGATACAGTATAGTATACTTTCAAGATGAGTATTTAACTGTTCCTCTCAATTCAGTGTGTTTACACTAGATTCACATCTATTACATAATTAGTATTTTGTGCACATATTCAGTGACGGACACTTAGGACATACTTAAATATCTATCGATGTCTTTACATTATATAAGAAAACACCAGTGCAGCAGATTAAAAGTCATTTGAAGATGATATTTTGCATGATATGTTATATATAATGCAATGAAATCCATACACTTTACATGTAACTCAAGAATCAAAATAGTTTTGGCTATAGTAAATAGACAAATGTGATTTTTTTCTGAATGATCAATGAATTTTATTGAATTACACATGAATTGTGTATTTCAAACTGATGTCATGAATGCAAAATAGAATATTTTGTATTAATCCTCATACATAGTTGATCAGCAATCCTCTCCATTGTCTGATAACATCTGAATGAGTCACATGAATCTTGTGCCACTTTGTTTATCAAATGAAGGTAAATGGCTGAGAGAGCTTTTCTGCTTCTGTGCTGTTAAAATATAAAGAGATGTTATGTGTGTGTGTGTGTGTGTGTGTGTGTGTGTGTGTGTTTGAGAGATAAAAGCGAGTAGATAGACAAAGCATAGTATGAGGCAAGATTGAGCCAAAAGATCTGACATCATGTCTAGATTACATCTTTTACTCAAGGGCCACACTGTATGATTTTTACAGTCTTGTAACATTTTTACTTGTCTGACTGGGCGATATGATCCCAGTGAGATCTCGGGTAAAACAATGGCACACTGTGGGACATCCACCATCATTTAGGTCAAAGTGTACACAGCCAAGCTGCCAAGACTTTGGTCCTAATTGTCTGATTTTTCTAATTCTGTACGCTCAGCTCGCAAGTGCATCTTGAGCTTTTTTGCACTAATTAGTTTGTCTACAACAAGGTGGCAACACTGGCTCGGGCTGTTGTTTCACACTCGAAAAAGAGACAGATGAGAAAGAACAACAACTATGACAAACTACTGAAGACGCAATAACAGATGGCCACAAGTGCTTGAGTAAGCGGTTAAGAGAGACCTGCAACTTTAAACAGGTTCAAAGATATTTTATTGGTCATAACTTCTGGAGAGAAAAAGCACAGACACTGGACAAAAATGAATCTTTCTAGTGCATGTGTCAAATGCATGTTCATGCACACTATCAAGTTTGAAAGGCTGTGCGTTCATCTGTATGCATTCACTAGAATTTGCATCAAAATTGGGCTACTTACATGGGCATTACAAACAAATGCAAGAACACAGAAAAGAGAGAGAAAAAATTTAAACGAACATTTAAAGAGAAAAGCATAATTTCTGTGCGAAACATAATTGCAAAAATAATGATTGTTTTCGAATAGGTTTTACTGAACACTCCCCCTTCTGCCATTGGTTGAAGATGAAAAATGTAGCCCCGCCCCAAACTCATTCCATTGGTCAAACTGTTGCCATGCCAGCCTGGTGGAGATGCTCAAACAAACAACAATGTTTAGATAACACACGCAGAAATGTCCAAACAAACAGTCCCTGCTGAAACAAACTGAGACAACCCAAGCCACAGATGAAGGACAAACACCTGGACATCAAACTCTGAGGCGATATTGTGAGAAATATAGTTCTTATAGTTGTCTCTGCATGTTATAGTGGAATAAGAGAAAGCATTTTAAAATTAATAATAACAAAAACTACAGAACAAAGCAAACATAAGTCCTTCAAAATCCCCCAAACAACAATGTTCACACATGCTATCAAATTAAAGGTAGTTTAAAAGGTCATATACATTCAGCTGAATGTATGGAAAAACTAAAAACTGATCTATACATTGGGCTTTAGAGACACAGTGACGCAGAAAGAAAATAATAATGACAAATAATTAAAGCAGAGAAGTGTCATATCTGTGCAAAAATATATTTGCAAAAATAATGGCTGTTTTAAAACTGGTTTCTTGAAAACTCCCCCCTTCTGTCATTGGTTGAGCAAATAGGTAGCCCCGCCCCAAACTCACTTTACTGACCGAGCTGTTGCTGTGCCAGGCTGGTCAGATGCTCAAACAAATGTTTAGATAATACAGATAAGTCCAAACAAACAGTCCCTGCTGAACCAAACTAAGACAACCCACAAGGACAAACACCTGGACATCAAACACGGAGGCGATATTGTGAGAAATAAAGTTCTTATAGTTGTTTCTGTATGTTATAGTTGAAGAAGAGAAAGTATTTTAAAATGAAAAATAACAAAAACTGCAGAACAAAGCAAACATCTAACAAGTCCTTCAGAATCCCCCACATCAACCAACTGTGTTCACACATGCTATCAAATTAAAAGCATAGTTTAAAAAGCTATACATTTAGCTGTTTCAAAACTGAAGTATACTTTGGGCTTTAAAAACACAGAGACATAGAATGAAAATTACAATGACAAATATTTAAAGTGTCATTTCTGTGATAATTATCTGTGATCATTTCTGTCATAATTATGAAAATAATGATTGTTTTCAAACTGGTTTAAACAATTCCCCCTTCTGCCATTGGTTGAACAAACAGGTAGTCCCACCCCAAACTCACTCCACTGGTCAAGCTGTTGCTGTGCCATGCTGGGGTGCATCTCCCAAAAGCACCATTAGGTCACAAGTTCCTTTGAAATCTATTGGTAACGACGGAACAAACATAGTTGCTTTGGGAAATGCACCCCTGGTCGGATGCTCAAACAAACAGCAATATTTAGATGATACAGATATGTCCAAACAAACAGTTCCTGCTGAACCAAACTGAGACAACCCACGCCACAGATGGAGGACAAACACCTGGACATCATACTATAAACTATAAGCGATATTGTGAGAAAGATTTCATAAGTTACACTTTTCAGGGGAATCATCCAATAAATGGCATTCTTATAGTTGTCTCTGCATGTAATGGTGAAATAAAATAAAGTATTTTAAAATTAAAAATAACAAGAACAGCAGAACAAGGCAAAAGCCATTAAGTCCTTCAAAATCCCTCTCATCTGTTTCACTGCTTACTCTTTTACAGGTCTGTTACAGGTCTTTTGATGGATGCAATCGGACGCCATACAAGGCTCTGCTGTGCGTCTGTTTACAATCTCCCGTTATTACATGATACACACATTAATCAGCAGCAGGTCCATCTGATCACCATGTATGGTCGTCCATCGCTCGACTCAGTTGGGATGGATCCCACAAACAATTTGACAGCTATGAGCCAAAATGGGCTCCTCCACACGGACCATCCAAAATCAGCAACACTCTACAAAGCGTGGAGGTCATGAAACACCTGTATGAACCTGTTGAAGATGATTCTAATCAGAAAGAGGTCTCTCCGTAAAGAAAATTACCTTTTTTGTACTCTTATGTATATGTAGATCAGAGGCTGGGAAATGCCCCATTCCATGAGGGCCCCCATAATATGCTTATGTAATGGGTACTAAAGCACTCGCACACACTCACACACACACGTAGCATGTGAGAATATTCTCAGAGAGATCAGTGTGTGCTGCTGAGGGCTTTCTGATGGACCTGACAGGAGAGCCTTTGGTCCGTCACACACTGACTCACTCCATGCTTTTGTCACTGGAACACAGACTATTGGAGCTGACACTAAAGTCTGCTCTCATTTGCCTTACAACGGTGGGAAACACCCAGACAGACGTGTAAAAATGCAGGTCATATTCAATGAGATTAAACTGTCAGTCATTGACTAGAGGAAAACTATTGGAAAACATCTAACCCTAAACCTAACCATGGGAATGTGTGAGCAGTTTGACCTCTTATCACATCATACATGTTTATTTCAGTCTTGATATTAGCGTGATATCTTGATATTATATCATACTGCATCTTCTAAGGAATACAAAGTATATCGCAGTGTTTCCCATACATTGACTTATTTGTGGCGGACCGCCACAATATCAAAACTGACTGCCACAAACAGATTTTCCAAAAGGCTTTGATTTTGTTGAATAAACATGAGTAATGCACGCTTAATTAAAATCCGGCGCGGGTGTTTTTATATCACTGTATTTCAGAAGGAATCCGACTGTCTTCAGAAAATTTTCAATGTCATTTTTCATTTTACCTTGCATGTAATGTCTGATAAAGCAGTGTTTGTGAGCGGAGCACAGCTTTGTGTACAGCGTTACGGGGGAAACCTCTATTTCTCGCACTCTAAAAGTGCCTCCTGCTGGCAGAGAATGAATTTGCATAATATATATAAGGGGGCGGGGGATTAACGCCACAAATAGAGTGTGGGAAACAGTGATTGGAACCACAATATGTCAGTTATGTAAGATTCTTTTAATTTATCGGTATCGGCCGATATTGCATATTTAATTTTTCATGTTCATTTCTTATTTAATGCTCACTTTAAAGATCTTTTTTCCATACTGTGGCCTTGTGTAGCAGATTATCGGAAAATAAAAAATGTAGGACGGGGACACAGTTCTATGCATCGGATGTTGATTAGAGGTGCAGTGTATAACTTTTAGCGTCATCTAGCGGTGGGGTTGCGAATTGTACATAGAGAAGCTATGGTGGCCAACACAGGACAAAGATGTTGCTGTCTGAGACAGCAGAGAGTAGCCAGTCAAGCAATGACATTTCTTTACAAAGGAAAATTAAGGAATTATATTTACTTAATTATTCAGTAAACTGATATGTTATTGTGAATATTATTTTTACCAGTTCATCACTGACTACGTTTACATGGACATCAATACTCCGATTTTAATACAATTAAGACAATACTCTGATTAAGAGTCTACCATGTAAACAGAGATTTTTGATTACCTTAATCCGTCTAAAGTCTTAATCGAAGTAAACACAAATCGAATTAAGACGTGGAGTATTCCTATTTTAGTCGCATTATTGAAGTGCAGTACAGACATGTACACACCTTAATCACACTATTTACGTCGTGTAGGACTTTTCGCCGCATTTTGCGACAGGATACACACAAGGCAGTGGTCAACCGTTTGATGGCAAATAAAATAGCTTCAACACCGCCGTCGTCTGTATGCACATACAAATAATTTACTGCACTTGAAGCTTTCAGAAAATTAAAAATGAAACACCCAAAACTGTATATGGCATCATCACGAAGACAAACTATATGTTTATACGTGAAATTCTGGAGGCACGTCGGATGGCATCGCGTGGTGACGTAATGACGCATGCCATTAATCGGTCTATGTACTATGTCTATGTACTACAACATGTAAAACGGAAACATGAAAGGATTATTCTGAAAGCAACTCATGTAAACACCTTAATCATAATATTGTCTTATTCAGAATAAGGTAAATAATTAGATTACTGATGTCCATGTAAAC
>JAFVLL020023078.1:12500-16009 GCA_021397915.2 Tor tambroides | reverse complement strand
ATGCTCTCTCTCAATGAAAGAGAAATAGCTCATTTAGTTTTACTGAAACACTTCGGATAGATCATTGTGATTTTGCCCATTTCTTCATTTTATATGATACATTATTTAATCTCATTCACATTCCCGACCTTCTACTCTTCTTCACTTTTAACTGAACCAGACTCATTTCTCATACTAAAAATAAGAAAAACAACAAGTGAAGCACCACAGCTCTCATTGACTCACAATTCCCACACACATGAACTCATAATCAAGAATTACATCATTATTAGAGTCGTATGCATCCACACACTTTATACCTGATGGATAGAGATCTACATAGAGATATCATACATATATAGATATGTATGCGTGTATATATGCATGCATGTATAGTGGTAGAGCTGGGTTAGTAGTGTTTATAATGAACTTTACATCAAAACAAGTCTATAGTATGTCCTTATTTACATTGCTTATTAAGTATGGTTGTGAAAGAGAGTAAAAGATCAATAGCATATGCCTCTCTATCTCTAGGCCTATTAACTTTTTATTGAAAGCTGAGCATCCCTCAACTCTACTGTATTCTGCCAAATATAATCCATAATACACCTTTGTAGTAAAAGAAATCGTCTTGTCTGAATCAGAAGAGAAATATGCAAAAATCAAGCACCATTGGTGGATTTTGATGTGAGAGGACAACAGGGGACGGACTTCAGGGGATGGTTAGCATTGTTATGGACTATTTTTGGTATTTAGGCCAACAGTTTGAAGTTAAAATGCCTTAATGATTGATTTAAAGATGCAGCTTTTCACTTTACAAGGCATTCATTTATGAACTGGAGTCACATGGATTACTTATGGATTATTGTGATGTTTTTATCAGCTGTTTGGACTCTCATTTTGTTTCACTGCAGAGGATCCATTGGTGAGCAAATTATACAATGCTAAATTTCTCCAAATCTGTTCTGATGAAGAAGCAAATTCATCTACATCTTGGATGACCTGAGGGTGAGTACATTTATATATGAGTAAATTTTCATTTTTGGGTCTTTTAAAGTTGTACATTTTCCTATTTAATCTATTTTATGTTACTATATTAGCATATTGTCAAATGTACTGTACCGCCTGGATCCTGAAGCAAGGATATGATGTACATGTTTTTGCCAGCAAGTTCAGGGTCAACAAAGAACGGCAGCATGAAAATGAATATATTATATTAATGATGAATACATGGAGTTCATGTGAACATGCTCTGAATACGCCACTGCAGTGAGGTTTTTCCAACAGTTAATCCATCAGTTTCAGAGACGGGTTACATCACAGAGGCTGTGAACTCACTGCATATGCTGCGGTTTGTGTGCGTGTGTGTGCTGTTTGGTTTGGTTCTAATGTGCTCTGTTGGTTTGTCTTATCTGTCTTCACTGCCAGACTAATCCTTCAGTTCCTCCAGTGCCCAGACTTCCTCCTATTGTCCTCACTTAATGAGTTTGAAAACGGAAATCACACCATCCCTCCCTCTCTCGTTCTTATAAAGCATTTCTTCCCTTCTAGACTGGGTTCTAGTCATGTCTTCAGGATTGTGAGACACTGGACAGCGAAGACCTTGCACAGCAAAGCGCTTCAGAAAACCTGTTGCTGGGAGCCTGCAGCTGGCCAGAGGTCAGAGGTCAAAGGTAACAGGTGTCACACTATCAGCATGCCGTGCTGAATATGAAATATGATTGCTGGTGTCAGTGATTATTTCAAATCCTCATATTAGAGATTCTGAAGCCGTGTACATCTGTTTGGTTGTTATGTTTTGCTGTTTAGGCATGCATGGGAATATACAGTGCTTGTTTGTGAATATATCATGCTCTGTTTTCCCATCCTAAGCTCGTGCTCAAGAATAACACCATTCTTTCTGTGCCGTCTATGTGAAATACAGGACTCGTCTAAAACTCTCTGACAGATTTGTAGGTGCTCAGAGATTTCTGCTTTGTTTCTCACTTCCAGCTGAACTTTTGCTTTGGCTCATGCTATTATTTTTCACTAAATGAAACCCCCAAATGCTCACTTCAGTATATTGTTGATGGCAAGCAATTGTGCATTAGACTTTTACAATTTCTGGAAATAAGTAAGGGTGCCTGAACATTGCAAAGCAATACTTACTGTATGCTTTCTAGGGTGTCCTGAGTGGTTGATGTGATTACTAACTGGATTAAGTCTCTTTTGAGTTTTTTCTTTTCTTTCTTTAATCAGATGGAACCCTGCAGATGGAGCCAAATCCTGTGGGTTTTCGTACTGAATTTTTCAGGTAAGATTTGAGCATGTTTGTATCTCCTGTCTGTTGTTTTTAGATGTTTTTTAAATGTTATGTTTTATTTTCTAGAATTAAATTGATCAAAAGTGATAGTAAAGAGTTAATATATATAATATAAAACAGTTTTTTTTCTATTCATAATTAAATCCTGAAAAAAAAGATATCAAGGTTTCAATAAATATATTAAGCAGCACAACTGTTTTTAACATTATAATAACAATAATAAAAGTTATTCTTTAGCACCAAAACAGCATATTGGAATGATTTCTGAAGGATAATTTGACACTAAAAATTCACCTTTGCCATCACAGGAATAAATGACATATTAAAATACATTAAATTAGTAAACAATTATTTTAAACTGTAATAATATTTCACAATATTACCGTATTTACTGTATTTTGATCAAATAAATGCAGGCTTGGTTCTTTCGAAAACAATTTAAAATCTTACCGCCCCCAAACTTGAACATTTTACCTCTTTGTTCTGTAGGTTTGGTGTCAGTGGAGGGGTCTGGTCGCTGTAGTCTGTTTAGCCGGCAGCATATACAAACATTTGACGGTGTGATTTATGAGTTCCCTGGAGACTGCAGCTACATGCTGGCGGGAGACTGCCAACACAGAAGCTTCTCCATACTGGGTAAAAGCCATTCACATACATAAATACAGGTTTTCATGAATTAAACAAGCTATGGCAAAGTTTGTACACTGTCAAGATGATAAAATGCCTTCTTTTGTGTGCGTGTTTACGTCTAGGCGATTTCTCTCATGGAAAGAGGAAAGGAGTGATTTTGTTTCTGGGAGAATTCTTCGAGCTTCACCTCTCTGTTGATGGGACGCTGTCACAACGAGCAGAGAGGTACAAATTGCAAATATCCTAGTAAAAATATAAAAAAATATGCTTATGGATTGCTACTGGGATTTCAAATGTAAATGATTAATTGAAAAAAAACCCAACATTTTTTGAAAACTGGAATGTGAAAAATTCCATTTAGCATTCTTTAGGATTTTTACTGTATATACATTATATATCACTATACACTGTTGAAAATACCAGCTTAGACTATCATGGTTGGTTTATGCTGGTTATTGCTAGATTGCTGGTTAAAGTAGTTAAGCACCCTGGTTTGTGGCAGCAGCTCACCAGGATATGAAACAACTAGTTTTGCTAGTCTTTTCATCAGGGGTAGAGCATATAAAAATACTTATGAATTTTTCCACTCCAGGCTCCC
>JAFVLL020023078.1:0-10000 GCA_021397915.2 Tor tambroides | reverse complement strand
TGGTTATTTTTGTAGTGTGCTCAGTTTCCTGCTCAGTGTTGAATGTGTGAAATGTGTGTGTCAGCGGGTAAGGTGCTGGATGGAGATCGCTGTGTTGACGTCTCTCAGTGCTCCTGCACGCATGCTGGACGCCGATACCCTCCTGCTTCATCCATATCTCAGGACTGCAACACATGGTGTGACACACACACATAAACACATATGCGCACATTGCAAAACAATGCATTTAAATATGTGTGGCTGCTATATCTGAACACATTGACTTAAACTTAACTTTTAGCGTCTGTCGCCATGGATCATGGGAATGCACCAATGAAGAATGTCCTGGTAAATGTGAATTTGTAACGTTTAACTATTTATTTAATATACTTTCATGTCAATCTAGCTCCATTCTATTAAGAAATACAAAATATCCTGTTTCACTGGGAAATACATCACATTATGACTCTAAAATGTGTAATGCAGTTTCACGTTGACATGCTTCAACTAGCAAACATTGCTATAGTGTTATTTTATTATCTATCTATCTATCTATCTATATATATATATATATATAGATACATTATATAGATATAATATAGTTATAGTTATATAGTTTTTGTCAATGGTTTTTGTTAAAATGTTGAGTTAGATTTTTTTATATATATTTAATGTTATTTTAATATTATTTTGTTTTCAATTTTAATTTTATTTATTTTGTTGTTTTGTCATTTTTATTAGTTTATTTTTTAAAATATGTCTGTATAATTTTTTTTGTTAATTTTTTTTATTGGTTTACTTCGTTTTATTTATTTTACTATTTCAAGTTAAACTAAACGAACATGAGAAATATTGCTTTTGCAACTACCTGAAATAAAATACTTTTTTTTTCAGTTAAAGTTTATTTTGTTTTGTTTTTTAAGCAAAAATATTTTTTAATTGCTGCAAACATAGTTTTCTTGCTATATCTCTCCTTAGGGGAGTGTCTGGTGACAGGACAGTCCCATTATAAGACCTTTGACAATAAGTTCTTCACCTTCAGTGGGATTTGTCAGTATCTGCTGGCTAAAGACTGCCAGAGCAACTCTTTTTCTGTCTTCATTGAGACTGCACAGGTCTGAAATCTTCCCTATGGTATATACACTTGTACTTGTTTATTAGGCTGTGTGCTTATGGCTGTATTTTCCTGTTTAAGTGTGCTGATGACCAAGATGCCGTCTGCACACGGTCAATTACACTGAGGTTCCATGATCTGGCCAATCAGACGGTGCGCCTCAAGCATGGGGGCGTGGTCTCTGTAGATGGAATGGACGTGCAGACGCCCCAAATTAATGGTCTGTCAGCATGAAATACACAGAATGCATGCACAGAACATACAGATGCCTTTTCCTTCAAATACATAGACAGTTGTAATGTAATAATACTGAAGGAAAAATCATAACGCTGCATATCAATGTTGTGTTTGTGTGTAGGTGCATTAAGAATCCAGAATACTGTGTTGTCATCTGTGAGACTGCGTTATGGTGATGAGCTACATCTGGATTGGGATGGCAGAGGACGTGTTTTGCTCAGGGTAAGTGTGTCCTGCTGGAAAAATCAGGCTATACCAGCTTAACATGGTCAAGCTCTACCAGCTCTAACCAGGTTAAAGGAAAAGTTTACCCAATAATTAAAATTGTATCATCATTAGTGTTGCTATTGTTATCAAAAACTAAAAATGAAAACTTAAACTGTAAAAAAAGAAAAAAAGAAAGAAAAAAAAAGGTAATTTTAAAAATGCTGAAATAGAATAAAATATAAATATTAGATGAAAAACGTGAAAACTTAAAAACTAAAAAATTAGTTAGAAAATTAACTAACTGAAATAAGTTTAAGTACAAAAATGAATAAAACTAAAATTGAAATAAAAATTACAGCTAAATTAAAATCTAAAAAATAAAAATGACAAAAACACCAAAATGAACTCTAAAATTTAAAAAAAGAAGAAAAAAAAAAAAAGAAAACATACAAATTAAAGGTAATTCAGAATATTAATAAATACTGTAATAGTAAAAATAAATATATATATAATACTAAAATAAGACTGGTCATCATTTATTTACTCTCATGTCATTACAAACCCGTGAGACTTAATTATTTCCATGAAATAGAAAAAGAAATTTCTGACATCTCTATACCACAGAATAAAAATTAACATCGACTAAGGCTGTCAACCTCCTGAGAAATGAAAAAAAAAGAACCATAAATGTATAAAAGTAGTGCGCATATTACTTGTGCCCTGTATTTAAAATCTTCTCAAGCCATATGATTGCTTTGTGAGGAAAAAACTATATTTTTATTGCTTTATGTAATAATAATATAATATGTTGTCATACATTTACATTGAACTACATTCAAATATTGCACATAATAGTTATGGACCACTTGTATAACAACTATGATATCAGTTTTATGGTGTTTTCTTGTCATTTTTTTTTTTTTTTTTTGGAATCTTGACAGCCTCTGTTTCTATTTATTTTCATTGTATTGAAAAGAGCAGCATGAACATTCTGCCAAACGTCTTCTTTCAATCACCTAAACCAGTTTGATTTAGCAAATGACCAGTTTCGACTCCCTAGAAACCCTGTAAAACAATCTGCAACCTTAAACTGGTTTTATCTGGAATTTCCAGCCGTCTGGATCAGATGTCATGTGTCTGAGAATGCTGGGAGCTTTAGGCACTGAACATAATGCATAAACACTTCCCACTGACATATAATAGAGTCTGTGTGTGAAATGCTGAATCTGGGACATGTATCAAATACTCCCGTGCTGCAAACCTGATATGTGAGCATATGTGTGTGTGTTTGCAGCTAAACCCAGCCTATGCTGGGAAAACGTGCGGCCTGTGCGGTAATTATAATGGTAACCAAGGAGACGACTTCTTAACAGTGGGCGGGTTGGTGGAGACACGCGTCGAAGGATTCGGCAACGCATGGAAGATGAACGCAGACTGTGACAATGTTCAATTGCAACCCTCAGATCCCTGCATTTTAAACCCTAAGAGAGGTACAAACACTCACACACTCATACAGATACATGTATATGAACAAATATTCAAAATCAGGGACACCACATGTCAAAGTTTAAGAATTTCATATTCAGAAACACTAATTAATGGCAGATACAGTCCTATAAAGATGCTTATTTATATACTATAAATGTACTTTTAGGATTTGAATGCCTGCAAGTATAATGTCATGATTTGTATATGGACTGAACACCAGAGGGCAACAAAGACCATCAGGTAACGTGTTTGTATTGTGTCTAAAGTACATTTTGCAGAAGAGGCCTGTGCCGTGCTGCTATCTGTCAAGTTTGAGCCCTGTCATTATGTGGTCAACCCTGAGCCGTATGTGAAAAACTGCCGCTATGACGTCTGCTCCTGCGCAAACGGCCAAGAGTGCCTGTGCGATGCTGTTCGCAGCTACTCAGCTGCCTGCGCAGACAAGGGAGTGCTAGTCAACTGGAGGGGACATGGATACTGTGGTATATCTCATTCAGTCTGTTTAAAGGGGCATACAAATTGTGTTTGTCTTTTCTTAGTATTTTATCTTATTTTTCAGTACAAATATATCTTCTGAAATTCTGAAATTTACTTAAGAGATGATGTTATGTCTTGTTTTCTGAAAAATATTTCAGAATTAAGTTTTTGCTTGCAACAAGAAAAAATATATTTTAAATGATTACATTCATTATAAAGATATATTAATTATATATTATTAACTGATGTTTCATTTATTATTAAAATAAATTCAAAATTCCCTAATTTAAATTTTTTATTTTTACCTTTTTAATTACATTTATTTTCTTGCACCGTTGGCAGATTGGCAGATTTAAATATATTTTGTAATTTTTTGAATGACATTTATTTTTCTTACACCCCTGGAAGACATTTTTCTTGTTTTAAATATAAAATGACCTAATTTAGATTTGTTTTTCCCAGAAAACTTGACTCAGTATGCTTTTAAAGTAAATGGATGTTGATTTAAGGAAGTTAAGACATTTAAGAATTTTTAGATATTTCAATTTTAGATATTTTAGATATTAAGATTTTTTAGATATATCATTTAAGAATGTTTAGATATTTTTTGTACTGGAAAAAATATGTTATTGAAAATCTAAAAATGCATAAAGGTTTACATAACAAAAGTCAATACAAGGTCTTCATCAGGACAGAAGATCAAACGTGTGTGTGTGTGTGTGTGTTTGGGCAGAACTGACCTGTCCGGATGACCAGGTGTATGAGGTGTGTGGGAGCGTGTGTAATCAGACGTGCCACTCTCTGTCGCTGCCTGACGGTGATTGCGGTGGCTTCTGTGAGGAAGGCTGTTTCTGCCCCAGAGGACTCTTCCGCAGTGATTCGGGCGAGTGTGTGCCCCCCGAACACTGCTCGTGCCACCATAACGGAGAGATCTTTGAGCCCAACGACATGATTGGGGACCATCACTCCATCTGGTTAGCAAAAAAATACATCACAGTCATTTATTAAACAGATGCACATCAGCTTTCTTTTGTAGCCTGATGTTTGGTGAAATACCTGTCTCACAGAACTCATAATTCATTATTACATTTGATTTAAAAAAAGTATTTAAATGACACAACTACAATATTATGTCAGCTGTCTTAATCTTATTACTAGTAACCAGAATATTGTCCATATATACATACTGTATACAGATAAACTGTATATACTGTTTTTTTGAAAGAAAGTAATACTTTCATTCAGCAAGGATGCATTAAATAGTTCAAAACTGACAAAGACTTTAATATTGCTACTAAAAATATATATTTCAATTCTATTTGAACTTTATAATCATCAGAAAACCTGAAAAAATTATAACATTTTCATAACACGTACAACTGTTTTCAACATTGATAGTAATAAGAAATAAAATGACTTTACATTTTTAAATATATTAAAATAGAAAACTGGTATTTTAATTTGTAATATTTCAAAGTATTATTGTTTTTATTGTAAAGGCAGCCTTATTGATCATAAGAGACTATATTTAAAAATATCAAAAAACATACATACTACAAACATTTGCATATACATGTGTCTACATTTATTCTTTTTTTAAATGTCATTGTGTTAATGTTTTTTAATGTAGTGTATGCGAGAGTGGATCCATGCAATGCACTTCTAGTGAAGCCACTGGATCTACTCTGTCTGACCTCTTCTTTGACGAACATTCTTCTTCAAGAGGTATTTCTCATCACTTTCACATCTCTGTGCACTTCTAATGGAGCACAATTGCACTTGAACACATCAGAGACACACAAGTGGCCAGAATATTGTCAAGTGAGTCAGACAAGTACATATATTGAATTCTTTGTGTGTGTGTTTCACCTGTAGGGCGGCGCTCTATCTCTTGTCCTCCTCCGCTGCAGCAGTTTGAGTGTGAGAGTGCGAGGGTTGCTGGGATAGAGTGTGCCAAGACCTGCCAGAATCTGGACCTGGAGTGTGTCAGTCAAGGATGTGTGTCTGGCTGTATGTGTCCACCGGGAACAGTAAGTATGAGAGTGAACACTAGGAAACACTGCGGTTAACAGTTTGGCATTTCTCTTTTCAATATTGATCATGTTTATATTGATGAAACTTATTAATATTCATGAGCCAGGTGTTAAACATACTAGGACAGGTAAATTCAGATCAGCTTTACATTTCCATAACTACATAACTACATTAACTACAACTGTTTACTGAAACTGTTAACTGTTAATGAAACAGTAATGCTGTGAAATATTATTACATTTTTATATGACTGATTTGTATTTGAATATATTTATTCCTGAGATCAAAGCTGAATTTTCAGCATCATTACTTCAGTCTTCAGTGTCACATTATCCTTTAGAAATCATTCTAATATGCTGATTTGCTGCTCAAGAAACATTTATTATTATTAACAATGTTGAAAACAGTTGTGCTGCTTAATATTTTTTTGCTTACATTTTTTTCAGAATTTCTCAATTAACAAAAAGTTCAAAAAACAGTGTTTTTTTGACAGAGAAATCTTCGGGTAGCATTGTAAATGCCTTTACTGTAACTTTTAATCAATTTAATACATCCTTGAAAAATATATGTATGAATTTCAAAAAAAGGTCTTACTGGCCCCCAAAAAGCACGCATAGAGCATTTACTTGTCTATGCGACTTCAAAACTGTAAAGTCAATCATTTAACACCGCATTGTTTAGAAATATTATCTACAACACATTATCTGACTTTTTTTCTACACAATTATAAGTGTAATCTCCTTACATTTATGTGCGCATACATTTTATTAATGTAACTTATCTATCAACATTTTACTTCATTACACCTTCATACAACTTCAGTACATAAACTCATGTGTTAAGTTTGATGTGTTAATATGTTAAATGCATGCAGGAGGTGCACAATTGATATCAGGAATGCACATCATAAGAAATACATATTTTAAAATCCAAAAAAGTTCAGTTGAAAGTTTACTGTATTAGTTAACTTTCGAATCTATAAATAAAACACAGAATTGAATAACTGTATGGCTCTTTGCAGGTTCGACACAAAAAAGAATGCATTCCACAAGACCAGTGCCCTTGTTACCATAATAACCGTCCCTACGCCTCAGGACAGAGCATTAATGTAGACTGCAACACCTGGTAAATCAGCCAATCACAGCTCATCCTGACACTAAAATGTCATTTTGTTGCGAACATCAGCTGACAAGCATAAACATTCCGATTGTTCTATTACAATTACATTTCCCTTTGTGTCCCAGTGTTTGTGAGAAGCGTCAGTGGAAGTGTACGCAGCGTGTGTGTGACGGTGTGTGTCGTGTGATAGGAGAGACACACTACATCAGCTTTGATGGACTGAAGTTCTCGTTTCCTGGACCTTGCCAATACGTACTAGCTCAGGTAAAGCCAATATCCTCTCTCTCTTGCTCCCTTTCCTCCTCGGTCCCTGTTTTCCCTCATTCTCCTGTCTGTCCGAGCAGGATTACTGTAACGGGTTGGACGGCACGTTTAGGGTCCTGGTGGAGAACTCGGCTTGTGGGATCGCAGGCTACCGCTGCAGTAAAAGCATCACAGTGCTGTACATGGGAGGACTGATTGTCATGGAACACAACGAGGTAAAACGAATACTTTCATGCAGGTACAATATATATTATACAATATACAATATATTTTGTATAGTACACTGATTAGATTACTCTTCCACTATGTTAACAAATATTACTTACTGTATGACAAGCATTATATGTGAAGTAAAAGCATACAGATTTTGTCTTCCTTACTCCATTGTCCTCTTCTTCTCCTGTAGGTGAGGATGAAGAGGCCTGTGCTGAAAGAGATAGAAGTTGAGATTGTGCGCTCTGGACAGTATTACATCGTCCTTCTGGGTAAACACATCTCCATCACATGGGACACAGGAACCCGAATCTCACTGCAGATCAATGGACAGTACAGGGTAACACATACACACACACACACACACACACCTGCCTAGCAGATTCATATGAGCACATATCTTACTTTTTCATTTTTAATGAAATAAAAATTATTTATAAATAATTTTAGCATATCCCCAAAGTGAGTTTTTGTCATATTTAACAAGTTAACCCTAATAAAATCATTTTTTAATTAAAATTTAAATGATTTCTGCATCAAATTTTATGAATAAAAAATATTTGATTCATTTTATCTTTAAGCATGTCCTCAAAGTGCATTCTTGTCAGATTTATTAAGAGTTAACAACAAGAGTCAAAATTTATGTTTTTTTTATGAATCATTTTTATCTTTAAACATCTCTCCAGAGTGAGTTTTTGACTTTTATGAATGAAAAGGATTTATGAATCAAATTTTATTAATAAAAAATGATTTATGAATAATAAATTACCTTTGAGCTTGTCCTCAAAAGTGAGTTTTTGCCATATTTAGCGAGTTAACTAAAAAGTACAAATATTTTTCGATTTAGAAATGATTTATGAATCCAAATGTATGTATAAAATATGATTTAGTAATTATTTTTACCTGGGTTTTTGTCGGATTTTACTAGTTAAAAAAAAGAGGTTAGAAAATGATTTATGAATAAAAACTTAAGAATATTTTTATATATTTGGGCATGTCCCCAAAGTGATATATCATATTTAGCAGAAGTTAACCCTAATAAAAATCATTTTAACCCCCAGTTTCACAGACAAGGCTTAAGCCTAGTCCCAGACTAAAATGTAAGTCTGAGCTGTTTCAATTGAAAGAAACTTGCACTGATCTTAAAATATATCAGTGCCTTTGTTTTGTCTCAAAATGCACACCAGTAATGTTTTTTCTAAGGCACATTTATAAAAGATGACTTAAATGTCCTAATTGAACTATGGCCTAATCCTGTCTGTGAAACCAGGCCTTAGAGTTCAAAAATCATCTATGAATCAAAATGTACGGATTAAATATGATTTATGAACTTATTTTTACCTTTGAACATGTCCCTAAAGTGATTATTTCTTACATTTAGCAAAAGGTAACCATAATAAAATCATTTTTAGAGTTCATAAATCATTTATGAATCAAACTGTATGAATTAAATATGATTTATGGATCATTTATACCTTTGATCATGTTCCCAAAGTGTAACAAACCCAATTTTCCCATTATACAATGAAATTTAAATGAAAAATGAGTTAATTCCTAAATTAGATTTAAATGAAACACACACACACACACATTCTCTGCTTACACAACTTGCTTACCTAAGAGTATACAGGTGAGAAATTAAGAATAAGCTGAAAATAAGTTTTTGTGTGTGTTTAAGGGGAAAGTCTGTGGCCTTTGTGGAAATTTCGATGGCAGTCAGAATAATGATCTGTTGAGCAGCAGTAATCAGATGGAGGTGGACACCGCCGACTTTGGAAACTCCTGGAAAGTTCGACCCAGCTGTGCTGACGCTGTTCCGGTGAGATCATGGTCTGAACTAGAGTGTATTCCTATAGCCACTCAGAATATAGAGGCAGAAAATGACCTCATATTTTGATATCTGTGTGCAGGTTGTGTCTCAGTGCAGCACAGACATGGTGAAGCTGGTGACGGTGGAGCAGTCCTGTCGTGTGCTCACCAGCACCATCTTCAGGGAGTGCAATAGTGTGGTTGGTCACAATTAAATGACGAAAATACATTGCCATGTGGTCATTACTCCTATTGCTTTCTCTTTTTTACTGATTTGTCTGACTGTGTCAGGTGGACCCGGAGCCGTACTGGGACATCTGTACTCAAGACACATGCTCGTGTCCGTCTGTGGGTGATTGTGCGTGTTTCTGTAACACTATTACCGCATACGCTCACGAGTGCGCTCAGAAGGGACTGGTGGTGAACTGGAGGTCCAACGACTTGTGCCGTAAGTTTAACCACTCATTTACTCACAAAGCCATCTGACTGTGTTTCTTCTGCAGAACACAAAAGAAGACATTAAGCAGAATGTTCATATTCTTTTACAATAAAAGTGAATGGTTATTGAAGCACTCGAGCACCAAAAAGGACAAAAATCTTAATAAACGTACCATAAAAGTAGTTCAAGTCAGTCATGCACAGTGTTCCAAGTCTTCTGAAAGTGTTAAGAAGCTCTGTGCTCTGAAAATATATTTTTTATTAATAGAAAGTTAAAGGTCAATATTTACTAACTGGAATAGATTTTCATCAATAAATATACATAAAGGAAAATAAATACATACAACTCTCATGTACTAAACCCATAGCTGTATAGTCCTATAATACAATACAGTTAAATACTGTATATCAAATGTTTAGCCTTAAAAATATATTTTAAAAAAATGTGAATTTTTTTGTGAGATTTACCAAGAGTTAACTAAAAATATTTTTGGAGTGAAAAAAAAATATTTTTTTAAATCAAATTTGATTAATAAACAATTATTTATTAATCAATTTTATCTTTAATCATATCCTCAAAAGTGAGTTTTTGTCAGATTTAGCTAGTTAACTCTAAAATAA
>JAFVLL020023076.1:0-38958 GCA_021397915.2 Tor tambroides | reverse complement strand
AGAATGGTTGAGTAAATTATGTTACTTATGTTTTCTTTGCGCAAAAAAAAAAAAAAAAAAAGTATTCTCGTAGCGTTTCTGGACCTGGGAACATTGCAGTTGCGTTGCTGTCTATGGAGGGTCTGAGAGCTCTCCGATTTCATCAAAAACATCTTAATTTGTGTTCCGAAGATTAACGAAGGTCTTATGGGTTTGGAACGACATGAGGGTGAGTAATTAATGACAGAATTTTCATTTTGGGGTGAACTAACCCTTTAAATTCAGCATGCCATTTCTACCATTCATAGTTTCATAGAGAAGCGTAGTCTCCAGATCCAAGGGCACTGGTCATACCGCTTCATGCACAGACACTTTCAAAGTGTGTTGATCTTGAATGCTAACTGACCTTACAGAGTGACCACCTTTCACATGCTTGACAATCATTGAAAAAGCACTGCCGGGACACATCTTTCTTGAAAGGTGTATGATGTGCAGTACATCTTTTAAAGAATTGCTTTTTTTTCTAGGGGACATTTCATTATAATTCCATTTCAGTGGGCAGCAGTAATCAAATGGACAGATGAAAAGTTTTGGGGTGCGGGTCGTGTCATGGCTCTTCTGAGGCAGCTTCTGATGGCTAAATCTAGCCTTAGCCTCAGTCCTGTCCAAGTTCAAAGGAAAGATGTCTCTCCACATGAGCTCTTGCAACTGAGAGGATAGAATTCAGACATCTAGCTCAATATTTCGTGCAAAAAAACATCAATCCTCACTGGATGAAATATGATGTTTCAAGGTACGACCCAATGTGTATTTCCATAGGCATATTGTATTTAATTTACACTGCCATTCAAAAGTTTGGGGGCAGTAAAAAAAATTGTTATGGTTTTGAAAGAAGTTTCTTATGCTCACCAAGGCTACATTTACTTGATCAGTAATAATATAAATAATATAATAATATAAATATTAATAATTTAATATAATTAATATAATATAATATAATTAATATAAATACATTTAAAAATAACAGCTTTCTATTATAACATTTTTAAATGTAATTTATTCCTGTGATGTCAAAGCTCCATTATTTAAAAATTTAGTGTCACATGAAACCTCAGAAATCATTCTAATATGCTGATTTTGTGCTAAATACTAATAATTAATAGTACTACTACTACAACTACTACTACTACTACTACTACTACTAATTATTATTATTAGTGCTGTCAAACAATTAATCATGATTAATCACATCAAAATAAGTTTTTGTTTGCATAATATATGTGTGTATACTGTATATATTTATGTATATATATATATAAATACAACCACATGCATATATATATATATATATATATATATATAGTGTTATGTTTATATATTCAAAATATTTATATATAATATAAAATATAAGAATATAAATATATGAATGTATATACATGTAAATATTTTCAAAATATATACTGTATGTGTGTGTATTTATATATAATAAATATACACAGTACACACACACACACACACACACATATATTATGTAAACAAAAACTTTTATTTTGGATGCAATTAATCGCAATTAATCATTTGACAGCACTAATTATTATTATTATAATTTAACTTTATAATAATATTATTATTGATAAGATTTATTTATTTATTTATTTATTTATTTATTTAACTTTATTTAACGTTATTTTTATTTTTTTTGGAAACCATGATATATTTTTTAAGGATTCCTTGATGAGTAGAAAGTTCAAAAGAACAGTTTTTTTATTTGAAATAGAAATATTTTGTAACATTATAAATGCCTTTACTGTCACTTTTGGTCAATTTATTTACCCTTGCTGAATAAAAGTATTAATTTCTTAAAACAAAACAAACAAACAAACAAACACCTCTTGCCCCTGTAGAGTACATTTAATTGCTAGAAATGAAACAAAAATGAAAACATAATAATTATGTTTCACTTTAAGTATTGCTTTGAAATGCTATGTTTATTTTATTTTATTTTATTTTTTATTTTATTTTATTTTATTTTTATGCGTAATCCATATGGATGGCTTGTTTACATGTGAACCGGTTTCATTACGCAATGCTCATTTCCCCTATAAGAAAACCTATAATCTATGTGTTTTATGCATTATCGTATTGATGTGGTTGCACCTCCTTTTAATAACAAAATGGCTAAAAAAGTAATCCGAGCTGCTATAAAAAGGTTTGATTTTGTTGATGCAAAATATTATTTTGCCTCCAACCTTTTTGAACTCTGGAACAGCATCCAGGGTTGTGATCTAATCACACTTATAATTGGAGATGTTGCATAAGAGACATTCCTGTGCGGGAACTGGAAGGCCATTCAATGTATCCTTTCACAGGGCGCAGACCCAGACGTCTCCTCACACAGACACCAGCTATATTTACTTACGTCCTGCTTAAACATGTTTGCACTTGAAACAACCTATTGCAATAGCGCCGGATTATGTGTTGAGATACTGCACGTCTGTAAACAAGAGCAGCGAAGGCTTAAACTTGGTTACATTTTTCATGGTACATTTGTTGCTGTTGAAACAGTTTGACTCGAGTTCACAGTCGGGGAGCCCTTGGCCTGCAGTTCTGCTCTAATTGTGTCTCAAGTTAATGGGCAAATAAAAGCACCACATGCTGCAGACATCTGGATTTCTCAATGTAAAGAATGGAGATAAACACACATGCATATTCTGGCTTATATTCCTTTTGATGTGTGAACGTTGTGCAGCTGCCCACTTGTTTTAAGACTTAATGAAATGGCACAAGACCTGCTGGCTGACCTCTGCGTATGTGTTATGCAGCTCACATTAAACTACACAATGATTGAAAATCAAAGAGCAAACAAAAGCATACTTGAATAACACATGTGCGAAAGTCAGTGAAAACAAGAAGGAATCTGTGAAGATGCAAACAAACATGCAACTGAAATTGTGGCTTTAGTTTACTGTCATTAGTTGAATTCATTGTGAAAATAAACGAATACTTGTTTTGCTGGTATCAGGACAACAGTTGTGTCCATTAGGTTTAAATTTGAAAGAAGTTACAGTATTTTCTTGATCACTTAAATTTGAATGATTTTATAGCTGCAGTAAAATCTTCCATCTTTGGAATCCAACACTTTTTTTATATGATGTAACCTTGTTAATCTCCACCAGTTTAGTCTGTCATGCACATAATCTCTTCTGCCTAACTTAACATTTACAGGTCTTTCTTCAACTTTGGTCACAATCATGTCAAAGCTTTTTGAGTTTATTCATTCATTCATTCATTCATTCATTCATATGAGGGTGACATTAACTCTGTCTTGGAAACTCTGTTTTTTGCCATACATTTTACCATCACTTATTTTTACTACTTTATTTATGTGTCTGTCTGTCTGCCTGCCTCTCTCTCTCTCTCTCTCTCTCTCTCTCTGTGTGTCTCTCTCTCTCTCTGTCTTTCTAGTACCCTTGTACCAGACCCTGATTGTCTATATTAAACTGTTAAAGTCTAGCTTAATTGTTTTTAAAATACAAATAAATAAATAAATAATTCCCTGTTATGTGGTCATCTGCACCACAGTTATTTATTTATTTTTTTTTAAATCAAGCCATTTACAGTAATTTTGGATACATACAATATTAGCTGTGACATTTTATTCCACAAATGTTTAAAGTGTGATTTTCAGTCATAGTTGGGTAAAAGTAGTCATAGTAAATTTCTATAATGGTAAACAAAAATACAACAATTTTTTGTAGTTCCATTTGATCAGAAGAGAGAAATACGTTAAATTTGGCATCACTCCTTCAGCTGTTGCATTAGAAACACTCACAGTGTTAACTAGTTTTCTGTTATTTAATGGCATGGTAATAAAATACAAAGTATAGTGTTATAAAACATACATAATAGTGTTTTTTTTTTTTTTTTAATGATAGATTTGCGATATAAATGTGGAAACTCATCATCAGTCTGTGAAAAGTGTTCAGACTGTACATCATTTGAGATAGAATGATAGAAATGATCATGGCTTTCAGAAAAAAAATACAGTAAAAAGTAATTCTCCTGTTGGATATTGTTAGTAAACAAATCAAACTAATTATGGAAAGTCTTTTTAAGAGAGTGCAAATGTGGTCATGGTTAAAGAAACATTCATTGTATCCAAAGCATCTTAAAATTGAATGTACAGTATGCTACACAGCTTGCAACTATGTGTTTTCCCTGGGAATCTCAAGACCTTGGCTTGTTAGCACTATGCTCAATCATTTGAGCTACAGGAACTGAGATCAACTCAGCTGCAAACCAGATTGCAGAAATTGTCCCCATAACGTCATGTACACACATACGTATACAATTCCCCCTCCCCAAAAAACCCACACATACAAGTGGTGCATGTAGCTGAAAGAATCAAAGTTGTCATAATCCGTATTGGCTTTACATGTTCTGTAAAAAGAAATGGGGAATAAGTTGTGACACGATGTTCCCTTGAGGCTGATGCAAATATCAGATCTGTTCTGAATCTTGTTGGTATCCAGATCACTGATAGAGAACAGCGGAAATGTGTGTAAATCCCTTGCAGCGCAAATGTTACACTGGTACTACATGTTTCTGTTTTGTTGATATTTCAAATCCTGAATTATTTCCAGCAGAGAGGTGTTCTGAAGCAGATTCTGACTCATCCTGCCCGAGCTTTGATGTTTTACCCATCTTTTCCTCTCTGTGGTTTTTCAAAGCCTCACATCCACTTCCTCTTTGAATATTTGTCCTCTGTGGATAGTTTCGCTGTGAACACCTGTTTGAAGACTTAAAACAAGCATTCTTTATTAGCCTCATATTTGAGTGAAAGGTATAGCATTAAAGATCTCAGCAGCAGATTCAGATCGTAAGGAGCTTGTGTTCTTCCAAAAATAGCTGAAGGGCAAGGGACTATTTGAAACTTGAGGACTAGTTCACCCAAAAATGAAAACTCTGCAGGCATTTGCTCACCCTGATGTTGTTCCAAACCTGCTTGGCTTTCTTCTTTTCATGGGACATGAATCATGAATGTGAAGAATAACCTGCCGGTCTTTTCTATGTAATGAAAATGAATGTGTTATAGAAGTGAATGTATCATATTAAAAGTATCATAAAAGTGATCCAAATGACTCAACTTTTTCTTTGGCTATTATATGGATGTTTGAAGTGATATGATTGCTGAAAAGTTCATTTTAATGTGTAACGCTGTGCACAGAAAAACTTGATGTGGCACATAATGTCCAATCTGTGCATAAAACAGCATTATATATTTTCAGCAGATTAGACAGAAAAACAAAAACACCACGAATGAAGTATTCATGAATTAGACTGATCTGGTTCTTGAATTCAGTTCAGTGATCCGGTCACAGTGGTTAACAGGTCACTGGAGGAAAAGTTTCAGTGAATAACCACTTAAACTTTGTTTTTTTATGACACAAAGCTATCATTTTAGACACGGAATATAATACAAAAGTTGTATGGATGCTTTTATGATACTTTTATTATGCTTTTGCATCTTTTTTGAAGTCATCGGATGCCCATTTTCCACAAACTGATATGATACTTTAGGCTCTTAATGAAAAGTCTGTAACATAGTTTGGTTAAAATTTCTCAATGGTAGTGTAAAAAACACCTTTTTAAACCTGTCAAAAACAGCTCTTGTCAGAGCAAGCTGTTTTGTAGCATTTTCCTTTAAATGTTAATGAGCTCTGCTGACCCCGCCCCTCTCTTCCGAGCCGCTCTCTGAGGGACTGTTTACTTTAGCCGCATTCATCGTGAAACTTGCTAATTAGCACATTATTAAGAAAGGCAATTTGCAAAGATTCATTAAAAACCCTTATACTCACTTCTTCTGTAGGTGAAGCTGGATCACGAATGATTTGCGCGAACATAGATGCATTTAGGCAGATCAGGGGGCACATTCCCTTCAGAAACAAACGTAATCCTCTGCGTCTTCAGCAGCTCAGATGTCGAGAGTAAATGAAGACTGCTATATTCATTATTACATCCAACAACAAAACACCTCAATCGCTTAATCTGAGATGTCTTGTCTTCCCCTGCACCGTAGTCGACACAATGGCGGACAGCTCTCAGCTCACTCAGGGCGGGTCTAAATTAAGATGGCCTTGTCAATCAACTATCATGGGTGCAGTCTGTACAGAACTATGTCATTCTGATATATACTATATATATATATATATATATATATATAACTTGAAAAAAAAGCATGAAGGGAAATATACTACTACTATAGAACTAAAATATTAATATTACTAAATACTAAACACTGGGGTAAATAAATAATAAAATAATTTTTCATTTGTTTGAACATTTGTATGAAACTTGTAAATTTGAATTAAAGTGAACATATATGAGAGTGATAGAAGTTAATGGAGGTGGAGGGAGGTTGTTCGGGTCTTGCTAAACAACTTTTCTAATTTTATTTTTGAACTCATTCCAACAAGGGGGCTCAGAGTCTTTTCCAATCATAATACAGCATGACTGACGTGTTAAAAATCAGGCGTTTGAAATCAGCAGTTGCCGTGTTCCCTCAGACCCTTCACCTCCTGTGTCATTCTGTGCCTCTGTCTTGACTGTTGTTTTGATCCCTGTCTGGCAGACCCCTCATGCTGAGAGATCACCACGGTGTGGTGGTGTCAGAGTGTGTGTGTGTGTAAGCTGAAGGACGTGGATTCTTGCCAGCATATTTCATCCATGCCCCATATCGTCCAGATCCAGCTGAAGGCAGGGCGGCTTTGTCCCCCAGCACCACCATCTGCCACAAGCCTCCCGTTTCTTTAACCCTCCCTACAGACTCCACCACTGCTAACCTCCACCCTAGTGGGCCTGATTATGCTAAAGCTAAACATCCTCAAGTAGAGGTGAGAGGAATAATTGTAATCTATCACGGTATGAGTAATTTTATGTCATGGTTGCAGTAAAGGGGTGTTTCTATTTTTCAAATTAAAAGTGAAGTATTGTTTGTGTGTATTCAGAATACAAATGCTTAGTTTGAATACTTGTAAATATCATGATAGCTGTATTGTGGTGCTTTAAATTTTCACGTTGTGTTTATGTTGTGGCATCATAAAATGAGGTAAAAATACTTTTGAACATAATATTTTTTTTAATAATGTGTCATTTCTAATTAGTCAAATTGTTTAACAACAAATTTGTTCAAATTCAAAGTGTGAAAATATTGTTTAATTTTATGTACACACTAGTAATTTTATCACCGTAACAGTATAGAAATTATTCTTCAACTTAATGTTGTGTTTTGTTGTGACTTTGGAAAGTAAGGTAAATATCACTGAACAGAATGTTGTTTAATGTGTCATTTCTAGTTAGTCGAATTATATTTAAACACAAATTTGTTCAAATCAACCATGGTTTTAGTAAAAGTGTAGCAAACCATATTTTTTTGGTGTATTGATTACCATTTCTATAACCATATTTTTACTACAAACACCATGGTTAAACTTGCAAATACAATGGTTTGTGTAGCAAAATGGTTAAATTGTGGTTACCATGGTTTAACTATAGTAACTATGTTTTTTGTTTGTTTGTTTGTTTGTTTGTTTGTTTTATTTATAGTAAAACCATGGTTAATTTTCATAAGGGAAAATAATAGATTGTGTATATTTGGGATACACTGAATGCTAGCTAAGAAATTAGCTTTAGCATAACAAAGAAGTCAGTCATTTTACTCCAAAAATGTCATTAAACACTGTCAATTGAAAGTGTTTTTTTTTTTTATTGTATTAGGAGACATAAAATACTAGCTAAATTAGCTTTAGCAAAACAATAAAGTCAGCCAGTTTGCTCCAGAAATATTCAAAATTTAATTTCCATCACATAATGTTAATAAATACAACACATAATTTGAGATGTGGTGACAATGAGACTAAGACGTTTCATGACTAAAATAATGCAAAGCCGTACTGGAGTATAAACAGTGTGGCGTCATATATACTGTCATAACTTTTCACTATATGCTCAAATACAGAGTCCTGGTGCATTCTGGGAACTGATTATGGACTTTTACTGCACTAGATGAAGTCTTTTGAAATTTCTTAGTGTCTGGTGATGAACCATGCACAGGAAGGTTACAAGTCTATCTTTAAACAGAAACGATTCCTCCAGGTTGCTTTTATATATAATATTTAGTCTTTTCAGTTAGCCTCCAGACGTTTTTTGATAGTTCTCATTGTCCGCATCACGTGGCTGGAATTAATCATGGAAATTCAGAGGGTTGTCTCTACTGCGGAATCCTCCAGAACTAAAGCTGAGATACAGCAGTCACATTCATCATTCTTTTATCTGAATCACAGTTTGCACCGAGTTTCAGTGTCAAAGCTGTCAGGAATCCCTAATCAGCTAGATAAGGATCAGCGGGACTGAGTCTTTCCTCGGCTTTCATCTGCAGACAGGCTGCATGTGACTAATAGCAGGTTAGTCAGGATGAGCCGACTGAGTCATATGTGTTCGCCGAGCTGCAACTGGCCTAAACACACTCAACACAATGATATGCACAGTAACTGTAAATCATGACACAACTGTTGCTGTCAAACCTCAGAGGAGAGGAAGTTTTTCAGGCCAAACTCCTTGCTGTCACAATGTGTATTTTTTGGGCTTTTGCCACTTTTTTGAAAGAACTGGAAATCAAAGGAAGAGAGGATAAATGAGACCAAAACACAATCAAATGCACAACTTGAGCAAAAGAGCTCAACATGTCTGGAGCTTCAAGGCAGTGTACAGAAATAGCTATGGATTTTGTCACTGTACATACAGGTAATTTGGGACATTTGGGTATTTTTTTCCCCCCCATTTATTTTACTGGCAAAAAGTGTTCACCAAGTTTACATTTATTTGATCAAAATACAAAATAATATTGTGAGATAGTATTACAATTGAAAAAATATATATATTTTAATATATTTTTTCAATATATTTTATTGATGAATTAAAAAGAAACTGTTTTCTATTTTAACATTTTAAAATGCATTTTTATTAATATGATGGCAAAGCTGAGAAAAAAAATTAACATGCTGATATGGTGCTCAAGAAACTGCATTTGTTTTCAGGATTCTTCAATAATAATAGTTCAAAAGAACAACATTAATATATATATATATATATATATATATATATGAATAGGAGGGAAACCAAAGCCCAAATTCCCTTAATCATCCATCACAATGAGAAAAACCAAAGAATATATGTCTGATTTGCAGTAAAAGATAACTGAGCTTCACAAATAGTGAAGTGGCTTTAAAAAAAAGAGCTAGAGCAGTGAAAATTCCCATTTCCACCATCAGGGCAATAATTAAGAATTCCCAATCAACAGAAAATGTTACGAAACTGCTTGGAAGAGGACGTGTGTCTATATCGTCCTAATGCACGGTGAGGAGGAGAGTTTGAGTGGCTAAAGACTCTCCAAGGACCACAGCTGGAGAATTGCAGAAAATAGTTGAGTCTCGGGGTCAGAAAACCTTTAAAAACATTGTCAAACAGCACCTACATCACCATATGTTGTTTGGGAGGGTTTCAAGGAAAATTCTCCTCACTCATCCAAAAACAATCTCCAGCATATTCAGTTTCAGACACGACTGGAACTTCAAATGGGACTGGCTTCTATGGTCAGATGAAACTAAAAAATGAGCTTTTTAGCAGCAAACACTCAAGATGGGTTTGGTGAACACAGGGATAAAAAGTACCCCATGTGTACAATGAAATATACTGCTGTATTTTTGATGTTGTGGGCTTATATTTCTGCTGGAGGTCCTGGACATCTTGTTTAGACACATGGCATCATGGATTCTATCAAATACCAACAGATAAAAAATCAACAAGTGACTGACTCTGTTAGAAATCTTATAACGGGCCATGTTTGGATCTTCCAACCGTACAATAATCCAAACACAAACCTCAAAAACAACACAAAAATGGGTCACTGAGCACAAAACCAAGCTTCTGCTATGGCCATTCCAGTCCTCTGACCTGAATCCTGTAGAAAATGAGTGAGGTGAACTGAAGAGAAGAAGCACCAACATGGAGCTGGGAATCTAAAGGGTCTGGAGTGATTCTGGATGAAGGAATGGTCTCTGATCTCTTGTCAGGTGTTCTCTAACCTCATCAGGCATTATAGGAGAAAATTTAGAGCTGTTAAACTGGCAAATGGAGGTTTCAAAAAGTATTGAATAAAAGGGTGCCGTTAATTGTGGCCAACGTGTATTAGAGAAAAACATTTATTTTATAATGATATTTCCCCCCATTTTAAATTCTTATTATCCAATGAAAGGTTAGATTTTTGTGAATTTTTTAAATAAAAATCAAAAGGATTAACCATGCAGATTAATTTTTACAGCCTTCTTTGATCATATTTACCAAGGTTGCCGATAATTTTGGCCATGACTGTATATACACCATATATATATATATATATATATATATATATATATATACACACACACACACACACACACACACCACGTGATGCTAAAGTTGAACTATTGCAAGTACACTTTAAATATCTTGAATTTTAAGACATTATATTTACATAGATATTATACAGAGATCTTGCAATCCTTATTAATAGTGAAATTAAAACACATTTTAGTAATAAATGTGCACTGTACAATAAAGAAATACTCCAATTAAAGTTTCATTATAATTTTATTTCAGTAAGTCTTAAGTGATATGTCAACAAATATGTTAATGGTTTTGAAGTACTTAGTATGAAATAAATGTAATGGCATAGGTGTTTTATTTATTTATTTAATTAACTAGGGTTCACTGTCACTTTTTATCAGTTTAATATATACTTGCTGAATAATTCATTTCTTTAAAAAAATTTAATCTTACTGACCTCAGACTTGTGAATTGTAGTTTATATATATTTTCACATATGGTGATTTTTTTAATAAAATAATTATAAATATTTATTATTTAAAAAAACCGTTCTGTTGCTGTCAGTGGGCAGAAGCTCAGATCTCACTGTGTGTTAAAAATTATAATTAAGAAATGTCTAATATTGTTTTTTTTTGTTTGTTTTTTTCCACATGATAGATTTTGTCGCTGTGTTGATTTTGCTCCCTGCTGAAGCTGAAGTATTGCACATCTCTGATGCAATCTCATCCAGGCGCCTGAGATGCAGAGAGAGAGAGAGAGAGAGAGAGACTGAGGTGAAGTCACCTCTATACCTAATTAATCTGCCGTACTGCTGTATTGGCATGTCCAGCTTTGATTAAATAATTACCTAAACGCTATAAGCTGCTCTGATTAAGTCATAATCCTGAGTGAGCTGTTACAGAAGCGGTCACTATGAGTCTATCGCGCTGGATGATGAGCTCATTGTTTGAGGCTCAGAGAGTCTCCTGCCACGGCTGACTGTATGCCAGAAATGACTCTTCTCTTTTATATGTAGTGTTTTATATCTGTCTCTCTCTCCCGGTTCATTCTTTCTCCCTCTCTTTCTCTCTCAGCAGCATCTGTCACTAAGGTCATACATACATTCATCGTGTGTACTGAGAGCGCTCCCAATGACCCCCTGACAGGTACGAGCGGGAGCTTGGCAGGAGAACGGAAGAACCCAGAGCAGCATTACATCTCGGGTGATGTGCCCTCTCCGTTGGTACCTGTCTGCTCCCACACATTCCAAAGAGCACGATACATCTTTCTCAGGAAGGAGTAATTTTCTCCTCAGGAAGTAAGGTGTGTCTGGAGAGCGAGCTGTCTCTGGCTGGGAAGGAACAGGGAGCAAGAGGTCAGGGGGCATTGAGACAAGGTGGACAATATATCATTGAGAAGAGAAGTTATATTCAAATGTGTCCTGTTTAGGGGTCAGCGGATATGGGCTTTACAATGGTCAAGGACAGAACTTTAATTACAGGCTGTAGACCAATATTTATAATACAATTTAGTTAATGCAAATGAGATATACATCAATTGCTAAAATGAAATGAGAGTGTATTTTAACAATATTTTTAATATTAATATAATATTTTTAACATTTAATATAATATTATATTTTAGAATTATTTAAATTATAGTTTATAGTTATATAATTTTTACACAGTAACTAAAATCAAATTTAACACGTTACATTTTTTTACACAACATTTAAAATCTAAATATACTGTATAAAGAAAAAATAAATAAATAAAGCTTGTATACTAAAATAAACAAACTAAATTAAAGAATACCAAATTGCTTATTCACTGACAATGTCACCTCTGTATTTTAAATAAAATAAAATAATAAGTAAACATAAAAAAGATTAAAAAAAAAAAAAAACTGAGATTGCACATGTTTCCATTGTAAAAAACAAACAAACAATAAAATAAAAAGGGTTGTAAAAATTAGGAAAACCCAAGCCTGGAACCAATAACATCAGAATAAGTCATCTACTCTATCCACTTTGTTTTCCCTGTCCTAAAAATCTAAAATTAAATGAACGTTTTTATATTATCGCCTGTCTATCACTAGTCATGTTGTTTAAAAACTAAGCTTTTTGAAGGGGAAGTCCTCCCTCAAATCAAACTAACACATTGTACTGTAACTGATGAGATTCCATCAGATCTGTGTTAAAAGCTTTAAGCAATCTTTATGAACTCTCAGAGAGCTGCCAGGCATATAATTAAAATCATTTCTATAAAAGTCAATTATGGCTCTTACCCGCTCATTGTTAAAAGCAGGCTTGTGGCACGGCCTCCAGAGATAAATGGATTGGAGGGAGTTGGACACTCAGTTGGGTTTGGGGCGATGGGATCGGAGGTAGTCATTCATCACTCACCATCTTACATGGAAGTTGTGACAGGCAGAGGTCAAGCCAATATGGCAGCAGTGAGCAAGATGGATGCCTTTAATTTGGGTAATGAAGAGTTAACTATCTTGAGGAAAGTAGCGGTGGCATTAAAAAGGAAAGCTGTCGGCATCAAAGAAAGTCTTATTTAATTCCTCTCGTTTAATGGAAGACATCGAGAACACAATCCGTGATTGACAACGCAGCCCCCAGACATAATTCCCCACAGACACTTCACTTAGATTCTATCCCTTGTTAATCTCAAATATAATGAATTGCAAAAGTAAGGTTAAACTGCCAATGTGAATTCATTATCACTAATAGATTAGTTCATAGATGATTTACAGTGTATGGGGATGGGATTTCATTAACATGGAATCGCTTTGATTTTGCTGGCCTTTTCTGGACCATCAATCTCGCCACAGTGGTCATTGTCCCTCTTTGGGTGACCTCTACACTTTATTACTCGGCTGAGAGATGAATATTGCCGGTGGCTGATGACCCGCTAGTGAAACAGAATGATTATTGTGTTTTTCATTGCAAGTACAAGACTCCATTTATCTGTTCTGGTGGAATAATAGGAAAAGAGAGCTGTCTGTCAAATGTATCCTTGACCCTGTGAGTTCTTACGACTGACTTTATGGCTACCTTCAGCAGCAAAGATAACCTCGGATGTAGCCCTAATAATCGGCGAACAAAGAAATTTTAATAGCCTCACCTACAGGAAATATTATTTTAGGTGAATATGTATAGTCCTGTCGTGTTCTTTCTTTGTAAGTTTTGATGGATCGAACTCCAGGAGAAGTCATCGTAAGCAATGACTTAGCCATGTGTTCCTTATTTAGACAAGCAAGTTGTGTCTAGATGATTTTAATGGTTGACTTTCCTTTTATCGCTCTACTTTTAGATCAGAGTTTTTAACGGCTTTGACTTTGTTTGCTTTTTGTTTAAACAAACGAAGTTGTGGTTGCATGAGGAGGATAATGCTCTCCTAACAAAAATAGCTAAGTGTTGTCCCTTGAGAAGGTTGTAGGAGTGGTAGACAGATATAATTAAACTGAAAATTGTGCTCTGATGGTTTACGTCTTACATTAAAGTCATAAATCTAGATCAATATCTCAAAATGATGAGAAACAAATTGAGTTTACTTATAAAGATCTTTCAGCGACTTTCAAAGTCAACACATACAGTGATTTTCAAAGCTGTAATTATTTTTAAATTTGCAGGGCACCTTTCACAAATAGGGTACAAAACAGGATCTGAAACGAAGTCATTCTTTTTCTTTTTCAACAAATAGTCAATGGAACAAGACATTTAACCTGTAGAAACGGTTGATTGTCAACCATCAGCTATATTATATGAGCTGTTTTCTGTTTATTTTACGTGAGGTTTTCAGTTTTTGGAGCCTTGCTGCAGAAATTTGAAGCTTAAAACCTAATTCTTGTGGTGTTATTACATTGTGAATATGTAACGCATTTACACAATGTAAGTTTATTAACTTCAGTGTTTTGCATTTAGCCCTAATGAATTCAGTATGAGCTTGCTAGTTTCAGACCAAATATTGGTTTGTAGTTATTCCTAAACCCATAAATCAAATAAAAGTGCTTATTTAATCATTTATTTTTACAATAGGTTTGGTAACAGGGTTGAACTTGTCTCTTTCTGCCATGCTGTAGAAAGGGTACAATACACAAATATTTTATGTGTTTAAAACTACTTCCATGTCAGTTAATTGCATGTTAATTTAATAGTTTATCTAACATATCTAATAGTAATGTTAGGTAAACTCTAAAATATCTCTCAGCAAAAGATATGGGATTTTAGCCCTATAAATGTTCTTTTAAAAAGTAATGGGACACTAATTTTTTACCCTATTCGTGGAAAGTGCCACAGAAAAACACATTATCACCTAACTACGGCCTGAAGACATGTGTCTCTCAAT
Source organism: Tor tambroides (assembly GCA_021397915.2). Lineage (NCBI taxonomy): Eukaryota > Metazoa > Chordata > Actinopteri > Cypriniformes > Cyprinidae > Tor > Tor tambroides. The sequence continues at coordinate 24,223 of JAFVLL020023076.1, read as the reverse complement.
CAGAAGAACATTCCCACATGCTTGAAAAAAGTTCTGAGACCCGGATAATAAGCAAATGAAAACTCAAACATTTCTTTGGTGCAGATGTTTATTGCCCTTTTTTTCCAGGAAGACAGCTGCCAGCACCAACTAAAAGCTCCTGGGTCATTACTCTATTAAACAGAGCCATGGCCACATTGAACAGATTTACTGTGAAAACACGCTCACTTTTAAACAATTTCCGCCCTTGCTTCTCAGAATGATCAAAAGTGCTGAAGCTGATCCCTTTTCCCTTGTTTTTTTTAAAGATGTCTGCTCTACAAAACCTTCTCATGTGTTTTGAAAGTGAAGGAACTGGGGCAGGAAGCTGTATCTTTTTAAAGAAATTGTTTTTTTTTCTTTCTTTCTTTCTTCTTCTAGTTTACTGACGTTATAATGAGTTTATTGCCTGAGTACCAGGTGAGAAAGGTAGAAATTGAAGTTTAATTTTGACTTAATTATTCTTTCATTTAAAGGAATAGTTCACCCAAAAGTTTGCAGGAAAAATGATTAACCCTTTATCCATAATATTCTTTTCTATGCTTAATTAAAAGAATATATGTGTGTGTGTGTGTGTGTGTGTGTATGTGCTTGTATCAAGTACTGGTTACAAACCAAAAATAGTCTAAAACAGTTCTAGACAAATATGGTGGATTTTAATGTGAGAGGACAACAGGGGGTGGACTTTTTTTCACTAGAGGAAGTGATGTTATGAATTATGGACTTGTATTTTGGCAAGGTATTTTGACTTGTATTTGAGAAGGTTTAAAGTTAAAATTCCTTAATGATGGGTTTGTTTCTTACAAACCTGCAGCTTTTCATTTCACAAGACGTTGACTGATGGACTGAAGTCATGTGGATTACTTGTTGATCATTGGGATGTTCTCATTCTGACGGCACCCATTCACTGCAGAGGATCTCTTGGTAAGCAAGTGATGTAATGCTAAATTTATCCAAATCATTTCTGATGAAGAAACAAACTTATCTGTATCTTAGATGACCTATGGGTAAGCACATTTTCAGGATTTTTCCCCCCTTTAAACATCACAGATAAGGCAGTTTTTCTGCAGCTTTTCCACTTAATGCTTTCATTGGTATACAAGAGTCATCTGACAAGTCATCTAGTTAGATAACACTCATAAAATACCATAAAATTGCAATGGAGACACTTTTGTAGCCCTTTAGAACTTCTATTTTGAAGAATTCATAATTTGCAGTAAATTACAGATTACAATAAAAACTCAGTGGGGAATGTGCATGTTTATGTTTTTGTCTTCTTATAAACTAAACATGGTTCTTATGTCCTGTCCTTCTTGTGCACTTGCAGTTTAACCACACATTTTAATTAGACAGCACTACAGCACCCAGCAATAACACTTCCAGAAAAATTGCATTCAATTTCAATCTTTCCTTATATATGCATTGTGGTCATTGTGGGCTATGGCCTGTCAGAGCTATGAAACTAAAATATAATGTTGTTTATTGTGAAAACAATATTGTTTGGAGGTGAAAAATACATTTTTATTGGTATTTTGGGTGAATGAGCGTGTACTGTAGGATCACTGGGTTAACTTAAGATTGGTCATAAATAGACATTTACTGAACATTTTACCAACAAGAAGCTGTGCGAATTAATTTATTAAATCTAATCCTAAATTTGTGAGATATTCTGATGATCAGTTTGAAAATAATTTAATACTTGTATCAAGAGAAACATATAATATTTTAAATAAATCTAACCTTTAATTTTGGATTATGTAAAGCTGCTAATTACAGAGGGTGAGTTCTCTCAATAAGACTGCTGAGCCCGAGGGCCATGTATTCTGCAAGGCGTCTTTGAACTGTCACAATTGGGCTTGTGGTGCAAAGATCATAAACGGAAACTTCAGAGTGCAGGATACGTCTGAGAGTGACTAACTGTACACCCTGACTCCATCAGAGCTCATCATGTTCTTTCTATTTACATGAAAGAGCAAGTTCGTGCTTGTTGGACATGGCAGACCATTTCGCTAAACATGCGCTTTCACAACGAAGCGAGAAAAGCCTTGATTTATTGTGCTTTTTGCATGCCGAGATCTCTTTGGCAGCATAGGCTATTTTCATTTCAGCCTTCCGTCGAATATACATCTTACTTCAGAAATCATGAGAGTATCTTGGAACCTGATTTCATCTATTTCCCAAGTAGCATTTGAAAAAGTGAAAGTGTGCAGAACTCACTCTCTCTGTACTTTAGTATGTATTAGAGAAGGTTAAGCCGTGGCCATGCAATCCATCAGAATTTGTCCCAGCTTCCCCAGACTAAACATACTCTCATTACCCAGCCTCGTCGCCCCCGAGGGCTCTCTCAGACCATGTTTATTAGCCCAAGACCGAGTGCACACAAACACTCAGGAGGTAGTTGTACAGTGAAAATGTTTCCCTGAATGCAATGGCACACTCAGACAAGACTGGGAGTGCGGACGTAGAAATGACGACAGGTGAAATGTTGCCATGTCAAGACGCCAGGGGCCTTTGAAAGCAAGGTGATGACATCATTACGCCCGAGCAAAGCATTCCCACATTTCTACTGCCCCGGTGAAAAGCGAGGCGGTGAGCTGAAACAGAAGATTTGACTTGTTTTCTCAGTGAATTTCAGTGAAATTCACACATCTATTGGAGCTAGTTTTATTTCATACTCTTTTCGCTTCTTTGTAGCTTAACTCAAAAAGATGGACACTCGGCTTATGGGTTGTGACCACTCTTCTGGGGAGTTTTACTGAAAGTGGTGCTCTTTTGGGGTAGACAAGGGAGCTGTTGATTGTGTTAGTGTGTCATGTGACAGACATTCCTGAGAAGTGTCAGACGTCAGCTGTTTATGTTAATGACAAGTACTCGGGTGTCAAATGTCTGTTAAACATCAGAATCTTGAGGGAGTGAAAGAAGTTTGACACCCTACAGCCACATTAGCATTGGTTTGTGAGTGTGAAACAATAACGTTATAGATGCCTGCTGAGGAAGAAAGTTTGAAACTGTAGCTTGTTAACAAGCTACACATTATTTTGAAAACATCTGGCTATGCTACAAGCTAGTTACTATTTTGAAGCTAGTTATTTTAGAAAATACACAATATGACACATAACAGTTTAGTCAGAGATAGATTTTCTGGCATAAGGAAAGTGTTTAACTAATGAACATTCTCAAATAGAGCTAAAAATTCACTCTAAGGGGGTTTTCGACTAAAAACAGAAATCTTTTTACACATTTTGGCCATTCATTTAAACAACAATGGCATTTTGGGGGCCTGAAAGTGCTAACTTTTGTAAAAGGAGTTTCAAAATGATACCATTATCATCTCTGTGTAAACTATAAACACAAATTTGTGAAAACGGGGACGTCGTGTGCATATGGGATGCATGAGTTTCTTTACAAAATGACATTGCCAACTACTGGCCTGGCATGCATAATATGTTTTTAGTGGTTTAAGTGGATCTGAGTGAATTGGGATTGTTTTGACAACATTGTGTTTTTGAAAAGTTTCACGTACGGATGTCAAAAGAAAAACTTTTTGTTTTTGTAGTACATCATTGTCATGTAAACATACCCTAATTTATTAAACTATGTAAAAAAAATAGTAATGAACAACTGAATTTAACTAAAACAACTTTATTTATTTGTTTGTTTATTTATTTTTATTTTATTTTATTTATTTTTTTTAATAGAACTAAATTCTGTGCAGGGACTCAGGAATTAGTGAGTCATTTTTTTATTAATTATTTTTTACAGTTAATTTAATTTAAATTAAATTAAATTTATTTTATTATTTTATTTTATTTTATTTTATTTTATTTTAAAATAGACCTAAATCCTGTGCAGGGACTCGGGAATTAGTGAGTCATTTTTTTATTAATTATTTTTTACATTTAATTTAAATTAAATTAAATAAATTTTATTTGATTTTATTTGATTTTATTTTATTTTATTTTAAAGTAGACCTAAATCCTGTGCAGAGACTCAGGAATCAGTGAGTCATTTTTAAAATTAAAATTAATTAATTAATTAATTTGTTTGTTTATTTGTATATTTATCAATCATGGATCATCTGAATGAACCAATTTACTAAAACAGATCTTTCTGACATTATATATGAAAGACGACAAAATAAAGTGACATTAAAACTGTGTTATATTACAAAGTTAATAGAACAAAAAGAGTTTAGTTCAGTTAGTAGTCTCACTACTTTAGTTTTTACTTACCAACAGTTACAGTATGTACAGTGTTACTATTCATTCTCCATAGGGTTCAGCAAGACTGACCTAAAATAAAGAATGAATTTACTACATATAGCACAATTTATTATGCTTGTCTCAGCTGAGATGTGTTCATTAAAATATTTCTTCTTTAATAGTGTGTTCTAATTATGCTTTAAGAACTTTCTGCTTTAAGAAGTCAGGTTTTCGGCTATGATTATACTGATTTGCAGAGTAAATTGCATCCCCTGTGAAACTCATTACTGTCCTAGTAGTTTCTTGTCTCACATGAATGCGTCGGAACATTAAAAGTGTATTTTCATCTGGCAGATGGTGACTGTTAGAACGATTATATGTTTTGTATACAATTTGCCCAGATTTAAATCAGTGATTGTTTATTCCACACAGGTTCAGCTTATCAAAATACAGGACGTACATAAATGTAAAACTCCTGAGATAACATTAACAACAGCATACAGATTATACCCTTTGTCATAGCAACTCCGGATAGGATGCAAATACCTGTACCATCCACACACTACATATGATGACTATCAGGTGATCACGCTATTTGCATAAAAATACCCTTTCAAGACAAGAACCACTTCATGAAAGCAAGAGGAATATTCAGGAATGTGTTATGTAAGTGAGAACTTTATTTGCGTCTCTATAGGCCCCTATAACAAGCCCTTTTCCTAGCCATTGTTAACTCATCAGATAGCAGTCAGAGGAGGCCCACCTGTCTAGAGGCTATGCAGAGGAGATGGATCCATGCATCTGCAGCATCAGATAACCCTTACCCTGACTCTGTATTGATCTATGCTTCAGTGCTCTCGCACAGAAACAGCTGTTTCAAAGAGTTTAGATAACTGAGGGAATATTTTATGAGGCAGATTTATTTATTTTATATATTCAGTTTATTTTGTCAAATTGTATGGTTAGATCGATACAGTCAATTCAGGTACTTACACAGAAACAGCTATTTCAAAGAATTCGAGTTTAGATAACTGAAGGAATATTTCATAATGTTGCATTAATATATATACTGTATATATATATATATATGTATATATATATATATATATATATATATATATATCCTGTGATCAAAGCAAAATTTTCTGCATCATTACTCCAGTCTTCAGTGTCACATGATCCTCCAGAAATCATTCGAATATGCTGATTTGCTGTTCAAGAAACATTATTATTTAAAACAGTTGAGTACATTTTTATTGATGATTCTTTGATGAATAGAAAGATCCAAAGGTCAGTATTTATCTGAAATAAAATGCTTTTTTAACATTATACCATTCAAAAGCTTGGAGTCTGTATATATATATATATATATATATATATATATTAATCTATTTATGTTTTTTTTTTTTGGGGGGGGGGGGTTATAGAAATTAATACTTTTATCTAGAAAGGATGCTTTAAATTGATCAAAAGTGATGATAAAGACACTTATAATGTTACTTATAAAAGATTTCTTTTTCAGAAAAATTCTGTTCTTCTGAACTTCCTATTCAAGAAACCTGAAAAAAAATCTACTCTGCTGTTTTCAACATAATAAAAAATATATTTCTTTTGAGCAGAAAATCAGAATATTAGAATGATTTATTATTATTATTATTATTATATATCTTATTTGTGTATATATATATATATACTGTATATGAAGAGTTTTTGCAAAAACAGATAACTCCGTTTTTTTAATTTTCAAAAATCATGTTTTTTATGTTATCATGTTTTTATTGTGTTTTATTGTGCTAGTTAGCTGGGGGGTTTTTTTAGTTTTTTTTTTTTTTAACGTAGTCAAAAAACAAACAAATGTAGTTTCATTGAGTTTAATTGGAATGCTCAATGAAAAAACATGATTTTGAGAATTGTTAAAAACGGCGTTATGTGTTTTTGCAAATGCACTCTTCATATATATATATATATATATATATATATAATTGCATATACACAATGCATATTTTAAAGCGGCCTTGTTAAGCAAAGCAGGATGTCATACAGCCAGTCATAATAATAATGCTTCTATTCAACATAATATTTCAACTCTAGATATATTTCTTTTGGAAGAGCAGTGTGAGTTGCAAAACACATAATCAGATGTGCATATGTACAGCAACACCAAAGACCACCAGTGCTTTTCTTGTTGACTTACCTATTCCTTCTTGTACTTGTAGTGTGTGTGTGTGTGTGTGTGTGTGTGTGCACACGTGTATGTGTGGGTCGGTGAGGTTTTTTCTGCTTTGTGTGAACCAAATGTCTCACAAGGATAGTAAAACATGTAATCACCTATCAGGCCACAGTCCCCACATAGAAAGCTGTCTAATAAACATGCAAAACAAAGTCTTAATGTAAATGTAAAAATGCAAAAAGGTTTCTGTGAGGGTGAAGTTTAGGGTTAGGGTGAGAAAATATCATTAGGTCAGTATTAAAAAAAAAAAAAACAGAAATCAATAGAAAGTCGACTGCCATGATAGAAAAAACAAATGTGTGTGTGTGTGTTGTGCACAGCAGTCAAGGGAGAGAGGATGTCTCAGATTTCCCTGCACAGAGACCCTCCCTTTTTCAGGATGACTCACACCTCTGCAGTGGCTGACACTCTCACCTCATTCACAGCCCTTAACGAGCCATGCTAATGAGCGGCACATCATTAGGCAGGTCTGATTCACCTCTGTTTGTGAGCCTATCACAAGAACGATGATTTAATCAAAGCAAGAGAGCAGATCGAAACCATCATCAAACCATTGAAACCTGTTCATTCAACATTTCTTCTCTCATCCAATAGCAGAGGCGGATGTCTTGGCTTCAGATTACTGTATGTTACCATAGTTTTTTTTTTTTTTTTAATAGTTTATTTATTTACAAATGGATGACCTTGAGATTTTAAGGGGGATTGGAGAAATGTGAGAGAGTTGGAGCAGGTTTGTGGTCACTCAGAGAGCAGATTGCTTCTGTAAGGTTGCCGTATGTGCTCGAGCCTTACCTTTTTAGGCAAAGCTAGTCACATGTCCACGGCTCAGGGCAGTTTCTTCCATCATCAGAGGTGAGGGTGATGTAAGGTCTCTGAAGGGCTAGTGATTGCCCTCTAGGGGACGGAAACAGGAAGCCTTGGCAGATGCATAGTTTCAAGTAACATTAGTGACTGTTAACCACAGTGGGCAGAGAAAGGGATCTGTTGGCTTTGAATGGAGCACACAGCGAAATGACATTTACTTTTCCCTTTAGCTGAGAAAACTGAAAAGGAATTTATTCCCAGGAAGAAATAAGCCACTTTAGACAATCACAAGTCATTTGCTAAATGGATAGCTCTAAGAAGCTATATTGCCTTTTTTAATGTTGGTAAATAATTATTATAATAAATAAGAACTATAATCAGTATTATTGTAAAAACCACTCTGTTTTATATCCAGTATAAAACAATACATTATATTGACAGATACACATATAGAGACAGATACACTGGTGTTAAAAGGTATATGTGACCCTGGACCACAAAACCAGTCATAAGTGTCAATTTTTTGAAACTGAGAGTTATACATCATCTGAAAGCTGAATAAATAAGCTTTCCATTGATGTATGGTTTGTTAGGATCGGACAATATTTGGCCGAGATACAACTATTTGAAAATCTGGAATCTGAGGGTGCAAAAAAATCTAAATACTGAGAAAATCATCTTTAAAGTTGTCCAAATGAAGTTCTTAGCAATGCATATTACTAAACAAAAATGAAGTTTTAATATATTTACAGTAAAAAAAAAATTACAAAATATCTTCATGGAACATGATCTTTACTTAATATCCTAATGATTTTTGGCATAAAAGAAAAATGGATAATTTTGACCCATACGATGTATTTTTTGGCTATTGCTACAAATATACCCCAGCGACTTAAGACTGGTTTTATGCTCCAGGGTGACATATGTTTTTCAGTGTTTTTTTTGTTTTGTTTTGTTTTGTTTTGTTTTGTTTTTTCTATGTTGAAATATGTATAACATGTCCTTGCATAATTGATAATTGATTTTTGCTTTGATCAAACTTCAGGTGGGTTTTGGTGTGTGCTAGTTTGGATTATTGATCTAATGTGGGATGTTTTTTGTAGTTTAGCATTGAACTAGCTTCTTATTTCCTTCATACACCATAAAACATGAAACTGACAGCAGTATACCAAATACTATCTAAATTATTATTATTTATTTTTTATCTGATTTTAACGCATTTTATATATTTATTATTGGGGAGGTTGTAGTAATGTCTGCGTATAGGGAATAATGATAATTTAACATTTCAACACCATTGTTTATTTATTTATTTTTTTATTATTTTTTTATCTTCAACTAATTAAATACACAAAACAGTTGTTACAATCTATCCTAGAATGACTGTTTTATTAAAAAGCTTTTCTTCCTATAAAACCGTCCCAGAAGACAGAGCATTTCCCTTAATTGAAGAATCACCCATATATGAACACAGGAACAGTGTGCAAGCGCCACCTTCAGTATTTTATTAAGAGAGAGCGTGGAGAGCGAGAGAAAACAGCTTCCATACACAAATGTTTTCACAACATACGACTCGCGCCTATAGTCTCACATCATAAAGGATTCTGAAACATTTGGTGCAAACGGGTTGTTTGGTTTCGCTTGTTTACGTGTTGACACTCGCATTCCCGTTCGGTTTATCTAGTGATATGCGCGTCTCGCGCAGCGTGGGTCCAGACCGGAGCGCGTTAAGGGTTAAAGCCGCTGCATGGAGCCTGTAGGGCGGAGTGGAGAGGATGTGATTGGAGCGCTACCCATGATGTCATGTACATGAAAAAGCCAAGAAGTAGTTAAGAAGGCGGCTTGTAACTCTGGAAAGAGTGGGTGAACCTCTGAGGCGCAGAGAGCAGACGCACGCGGGTGATATTTTGTACTGACAACACACGGCATTGGCACCATGGTGCAGCAAACGGACAACAGCGAAACGGACAGCATGTCCAGAGAAGCCACCGACTCCGACGAAAGTGAATTCATGGTTTCGATAAACCCAGACTGGTGCAAGACAGCGACCGGACACATAAAGCGACCGATGAACGCGTTTATGGTGTGGTCTAAAATCGAGCGGAGAAAGATCATGGAACAGTCTCCAGACATGCACAACGCCGAGATCTCCAAACGCTTGGGGAAGCGCTGGAAAATGCTGAAAGACAGCGAAAAGATACCTTTCATCAGGGAAGCCGAAAGACTCCGGTTGAAACACATGGCTGATTATCCTGATTACAAATACAGACCCAAGAAGAAACCAAAGCTGGACAGTTCCTCCAAACCCTCAGCCCCATCTCCAGAGAAGTCCTGCAACAAAATGTCCAAGAACTCCAAGAAATGTCCCAAACTGAAAGCGAACAAGACGGGAAGCAAGTCGTCTCGCGGCTACGGAGACGAGTACGCGTTTAAGAGCATGAAAGTTTCAAAGATTGTTATTAAAAGTGAATTCACGGATGAAGACGACGACGACGACTCCGAGGAGGACTCCTCTCGAGTCCGGGTGAAGGAGGAGGAAGAGGATCCGATCCGAGCCTACAATGTAGCAAAAGTTCCCGCCAGCCCAACTTTGAGCTCGTCTACCGAGTCCGAGGGCGCCAGCATGTACGAGGAGGTCCGGAACAACAGACTCTTCTACAATTTCAAAAACATCACCAAGCAGAGCACAATGTATCCCGCATCCGTCTCACCAGCATCCTCTAGGTCAGTTTCCACTTCTTCCAGCTCGAGCGAAGACGCGGACGACTTGCTTTTTGACTTCAGTTTGAACTTCGCCTCCTCCGCGCAAAGCTCGGAGCTGGCCAACCAAAACCCAGGGAATCTCTCCCTCTCTCTGGTGGATAAGGAGTTGGAGTCTTTTAGCGAGGGCAGCCTGGGCTCCCACTTTGAATTTCCAGACTATTGCACGCCTGAGCTCAGCGAAATGATCGCTGGGGACTGGCTCGAAGCGAACTTTTCTGACCTGGTTTTTACATACTAAATAAGACAAGTAATAACATACGGGAGAGGTATAATGCTCTGTTCTGTACGTATTTCTTTCCTTTGCCTTCTTCTGGTGGTCCACATATAGGGGCTTTGCGAAGGAGGCAAGTATGGCAAGCCATTTTAACATTTATTTCTTCAAACTATATAGTGTCTGTGCTTGTGTTACTAGTATCGGGTTTTTTTTTTTTAATTACGAGTAAGTATTACAAAGGTGACTATACTATTTACTTTACAGTACTACAGTGCTACTAGTCACTGTTCCAGTAGACTTATATTTCTTACCTCATTTGTTAAACTAGTTTACTTGTCATATGTAAGAACTAGTCAGAATAGCTTCTTAATAGTGCAATTCAAAATGCTACAAGTAACAACTTTTCAGTTAATATGGAAAAAAAAACCTGAAATAACCAAATAATTAAAAAAAAAAAAAAAAAAAGTACCTAATGAATACAGCAACAATTGGAATGCATGTCAAAAATAGTAGCAAAGGAATAAGTGTTAGTATGCAAGGGACAAGTACCAGTATTTAATGAAATAGTAGTGAAATTGAATAAAATACTAGTCGGTATTGTATTATTTGCTAGTAATTGGAAAAAAAAAGTCATAGTAGCAAAAACTAGATACTAGTTAGTCTGAAGGAATAAATGTTAAAATGGTTTGCCATAGGAGGGGAGAGGTTTGGGGAATTAGATGCTCATGAAGCTGGTACTGTAGCAAAAAAGAAAAAAGTCTGCAGACCTTTTTTTCTGGCAGCATGACAGGGTTTTATGGATTTTTCTGTAGGTCTACAATTACTGTTCAACTAAAGCGGACCACAAAGGGAAAATCTGAGAACTTCTATGCATCTTATACCCTCTTTCTAACTGCAGGGAGCTGAAAATGTAAAGACTGTGGACTGACTCAAAGCAAATCTGTGAACTATTACTGTTCAGGACGTTTCTTTCAAACGTTGTTTAGTCATTTCTAAATGCCGGAACGTTTTTTTTTTTTTTCTCTCTCTCTCTCTTCTTTTTGGAACTGATTCTGTTTACCTACTGGTTTGAAACTTAAGCAGCCTAAATCTCCTTAGAGTTGCAGGTGTTAGAGGAAGCATTTTGATACATAACAGACCTCATCTTTTTAAAAGAAAGCAAACTATTTTCAGGCATATTTTTGTACAGTTAAAAAGGGAATGTTCTTACTGGGCACTCAGTGAGTTTCAGGCACTTCTTCCCTTTATCATTTGTTTTAAGCATGCAAGGGAGTCCTGGTTTAAGGATTAAGTTTAAATTAAAACTTGCATCAAAAATGCCTTGTGATTTTAAGCTAGGTTTTGTACAGCTGTAGATCAAATTTGTTGAGTATTTGTAGAACATATGGCATTGGGGATGGGGGAGATGCATACCTCAGTGCTGGTATTAGTTTCAAGATTGTATATGTACTGTAAAATAGTAAAGTTAGGAGTTTATGTATATCATACTCGTGATATGTGGATGGGTCCCAAATCGCAGGTGTGAGACTGGATTTTTTTTTCCTTTCTAATGGCACATACTGTTTCCCCTTCATTTTTTTGTGCAATATATTTACTTGTAAATGCAGACCATCTACATTTTTTTTTTTTTTTTTTTTTTTTTGCATTTTTGTAGCAAAATGATGGACAGGCAGACTTTTGCTCTGTCAACATCAGTATTTGTCTTGATGCTGAAGTCACTGATGAATAAAGAAATCAGCTGGAACTGATCGTAACTGAATATGGTCACACAGTGTGCTTTTCTGTGGAGAAAAACCCCACCATTTCTCTTTAAACTGACCCACAAAAATTGGACAATTCATGTCCTGCAACCAATTTGAAAATGACTCATTTTTGAAAACGTGCCATAATGGGCAAATAATGAATGTCGGTGGTCTGGCTCAAGAAATACCAAGAAAGCAAAAAGGTACATTCCATATCCTTTCGTTTCCTTATGATGAAACATTTTATTTTCAACTTAAGACTGCCGTCTTTTCTATTAAAAACAACAACAACGACAACCATAAACCTGTATTTTTGTTTCTTGCACTTAAACATATTTTGTTTATTTTTATGTGGGTCTTACATGAAGTCTGTTTTGATACAAGGTTTGGAATATGATGGACTCTTTGCCAAGGAAAAATGGTGAAGTACAAGGCAGTCTAGCCTCACATTCCAAATGGGAGCCTCTCTTTGACTCATCTTTTAATAAACAAATACTTACCACCATAAAATCTCCTCTCAATTTCTCCTCTGGATTCACAAAGGCATTGTAAACCTCAGATGGTTAGTTAAACGTGTATGTTATTGAATTCCAGTCATTCACAAATAGGGCACATGTTCACACTCATTTACAATTAAAGCATGAATTACATCTACGTGATTTAAGTGTACAGGAATGCTGTGGGATCTTTGGACTCTCTTCTTGGGTTTGGCTGCAGTATATTGCATAAATGCAAGAGATTAATTGGCCATGTATTTTGTTCAAAGATTTAGGTTTAAGCTTGCAATAATGCTACCAGTGCTCATAAAAGTGAAAAAAAAACAATAAGACAGAGAGAAATGAAATGTTCACATTTAACTAACTGTTAACTAATTAATTTTTCTAGTATATGAAATTCCAAAATACAAGTTTGGGAGAGTGAAACCATCTAATACTTTAATTAAGTGCCAAAACATTTAAAACGGAGGTTTCACCTTCCTCTGGCATCAGCAGTTTCAGCATCCCTCCATCTCCTCAACTCCTCCAACATAATCTTGCCATTTAACTTATTTTCAAACACTAGTTGACCCTGGGGTTTATGGAAGCAGGCTGAAGCAGGCAGCAAGCCTGATAAATACTTTATCAAAGGTCTTAAAATTGCCTAGATATGTGAGAAACCATTTACATCTAGTTTGGAGCAGGTGGATTTTTTGTGTGCCAGCTAACAAAGTAACTTTCATGAATCAAAAAATTTGCATCAGAATGGCCTTAATGATCGAATTACACAAAAAATGTTCTGCTCGTGTTGCATGTATGAGGTCCCTTTTGCTTATAAATGTTTTCAGCTAAAACAGGATATAATGTTTATCTTGTGGAATAATTATAAGCTTGCTCTGAATTGGTGACAGCATAAATGATTTAAAATAATTTCAGTAATCTTCTTCTTTGTGGTGAAATACTCAAATACAGTTTTATTGAAAAAATGCCCATCACTAGCATGCACGTTGAGTAAGTAGGACCCAATGTGTTAAATGTCTATTGCATTAATTCTTCTGCATTTGTTAACAGCAAACACTCTTTATGGACCTCTGCACACCAAACAGGCTGTTCAACGGTATCTGGCGGCCATAGAGCAAGCAAAGCAGCAGGGCGGCACTCTTGTGTGCGGGGAAAGGTAAAAATTTTCATTCACTGTGAATGCTTTCTGCCGTCTCGGTCTCTCGGTGAACTTGAGGCGTGAGCTTCAAAACCTGTGTATACTTTCCTTACAGACATGAAAAACATATCTATAGAAGTGAAATGCCTACTTTCAAATGAACCAATTCAAGAGCAGAAAACAAAAATATTCTCAGATTATGTATGAAACATGCATACAGGCATCACTACCGCAGAGATGACGAGTCAAGGTGACGAAAACAAAAAGCACTAGTTTATCAATAGATTATTAAAATGTTAATGCAACCTCCGTACTGTTTTCCTGACACATTTATAATTATTATATTTGCCGGTGTGCTGTGGCAATGTTTATGCGTGCACTTGGCGCTTATAAGCCTATGTAGGCAACTAAAGACCCATTATAATGATTTAAATGGTTTATTAATAAATGTGAGATTAGTAGACAACGCTTAAAATGAACGACTACTAGTCGACCAGAAAAATCTTTAGTTGAGGGTGGCTAGTTCTTATTATCCTGCGGATGAGTTGGCAGTGCCACTTTCCTTGCAAGGGGCCCGACTGCTGATGGTGAGATCTGAAGGGCTGGTATATTGGGTTTATTCGCTCTGACCCCAAGAACCTATCATTAACCTATATCTGAATTCTGACACATGAAATTACAAAAGAAAGCCTGGATAGAGATCTTATAAACATTCACTTTAATCGTATATGTGTGAGAAAATGTAAATGGCATTAAGAAATTCGAAAAGGCCAGTAATGGTTGCATCCCCTAAAAATTAATGTTTGTCGTTTAACCCTCATTTAAATAGTAAACAGTCGGCAAATGTGCTAGATTGTCTCGTCATGTTTAGCTGCTTTATTCTTACCTCCTTCGCATTCAAGTGGTGCGCGCTCAGCTCTTTAAACTGTAAATCCCACCTTCTGCACTTTGACATTGACGACGCTTTGAGCCATAGCCCAGGCCAGAGTTGCCAAATTAATTAAATTTTTTTGATGGCAATTCATCTGGGCCAATGGAGGGATATAGGCACCGCTTACATACATTGCTATAATCCATTCTTTATATATTTAGGCAATGGGCCCACATAGTACAGCGGTCCAGTCCAGAAAGCCAATCCGCCACTGATGTAATGCATGGTCAAAAGACACAAGAGGGGCAATATAACTAAAACAGCCAAAAACTTGGAGATCAAACACCCCATCCTCCAAGGAGGCCATCAAATAACCCTGAGAGCTCCTCAAAACCCTGGGAATATCTGCCATGTGATGCAGTCATCACTGTGTAATTCAGCTCTGCTACATTACAGCCTGAATCTACTGAGCTGGGAATACTGAGCTTCTTAACAAAGATTGTTTACATTTTTGATATTGCATTTTTTAACTTCATTACTGGGATGATGCATTGAATCTGAGCACTCAATTCTGATTCAGATTATGGATCGGCCGGGTAACTATGTGGAACCTACCATTATCACTGGACTGCCACACAAAAAACGCTCACATAGTTCACACAGAGACCTTCGTGCCTATCCTTTACGTGCTTAAATGCAAGGTGGGCTTCACTGTTGTGTTCTAGTTTTGCATACTATATTATATTATACAGCGGGTAAACTAAGTATTGAACACGTCATCATTTTCTCCAGTAAATATATTTCTAAAAATTGCTGTTGACATGAAATTTTCACCAGATGTCAGTACCATTTCAAACAATCCATGCATACAAAGAAAACAAACAGTTCAATGAGAAGTTATGTGTAATAAAATGGAATGACACAGTATTCAACACGCTTGCTGAAATGTATGTTTAATTCTTCGTACGAAAGCCTTTGTTGGTGCTGACAACTTCAAGACGCCTCCTGTAGGAGAAACTAGTGGCATGCATCTCAGCTGTGATTTTGGCCCATTCTTCTTCAAATCTTGAAGGTTCTGTGGGCCCTCTTCCTATGAACTCTGATCTTTAGTTCTTGTTGCCCTTGGATTCTAGTCAGGTGATTGGCTTTATTTTCTTTCTCTGAAACCAGCGGAGAGATTTCTTGGCTGTGTTTGGATCATTGTCTTGCTGAAATGTCCAGCCTTGTTTCATCTTCATCATCCTGGTAGATGTTGGGACTGAAGCATGTATTAGCTTCCACTGACGAGGTATGAGGATTGCTTTCTAATTACTGATGATTTCAATGACCTCCCTTTCTTCATGTGTTCAATACTTTTCTCCTATTTGTCATTCCATTTTATTACACATAACTTCATTCTGAACTTATTTGTTTTGTTTTTCTTTGTATGCATGGATTACTTGGGTTGTTATCGACATCTGGTGAAAATTTCAAGTCAACAGCACCTTTAAATATATTCACTGATGAAATTAAATTATTTGATGTTCAATACTAATTTTACCCACAGCTGTATGATTAGAATTTTCTGGTAATTATTTTCCCACTGGTTTCAGACTGAGGATGAAGCATTTGCCTAGATAATGAGTAAGCAAGAGGGCTGTGAACGGCAGATAATCAAACTAAACGAGGACAGGAAACAGGAAGGACCAAATAAGGGCATAAGGGGAACAAAGCACAAGACACAACAAACACAAGCCTGACAGCAATAGGCTATACTCTCAAAATATTCTAACTTTAATTTCTACGATTTAAATTTTCTAAACATTTCGACTTTATTCTCGTAATATTTCGACTTTATTCTGGAAACATTTCAACTTTATTCTCGAAATATTTCGACTTTATTCTCGAAATGTTTCGACTTTATTCTCATAGTATTTCGACTTTGTTCTCGTAGTATTTCGACTTTATTCTCTACATATTTTAATCTCATAATCTTAGATTTGTTTGTTTTGTTTTTTTGTTGTTTTTTTTACGTGGCACTAAAACGCTGTCGTAGGAAGTTAATAGGACATATGCATGGAACAACAATGTCTTGGAATTGACCTACAGTATGAGATTTTTTTTTTCATGCTAAAATAAAAAAAGCTGCTGTTTTGCTCGTTTCTGGCACAAACATTTTCTTAACAAATGCAAAACCATATAAACCAAATGCAGACTGTTATCCATGGCGATTGTATAACCAAGCATTTTTTTTTCTGAGGATCCTCTACACTTAGATAAAAAAAATAAATAAAAATACAATAAATAAAATATCAACGTGGAGGAAGTTGAACCATATCGATTCACTCTCTTTGTAGAGGATTTGTGCAGTGTTGAAAGCAAACAGAATACATAATACACACAATAAACTTTGATAAATAGATCAAAGTATATTTATAATATTTATTATATAATAAAGTTTATTTTGTGTATTATGTTTTCTGGTTGCTTTCAGCACTGCACAAATTCTCTACAATGCTTGGAAAGACAGACATCTTGTTTTATCTCAAACAAGAGAAACAAGTTGTTTTGCAAATCAGGAAAAATGACTTCCTTGTGATTGTTAAAATGTCTATGCTCTGTGAACTGTGGGCAGTCTGGTTTTGATAAATGTTAGACATGAAATGCACTCTGGTGTAAACGTCATAGCTGTGAAATCATACACCGTTGGAAGTGTGAGAAGTGAGTGAAGTGCTCTGTGTGTCAGAATGAGGAGAAAAAACATTGGTAATTACTCTGGGCTGAAAAAAATGTACAAATTACCATATTAGCATACCCACTGCAGCTGCTTGTCTACAAATTCATTATTTGACTAATTAGCATCGAACACTGGTTCTCAAACTTTTCAGGCCAAGCACCACCTCCCATCAGCACATCTAAGTAAGTGCCCACTAGTCACTGTTAGTGTTCACTCTGTAGTTTTAGCATTAGGAAAACAGAAATCTCTTTGACTGCGTGTGAAAAACACACACAATGCCACATTTTAATTATTTTAATTGGAACAGCAGCAGTTTCTCTAATCATACTACCCCAGCTCCACTCCAGATTTTCATTTCCTGCTCACTACAGTAGCATTTACTTTACAGCTGTCTCTGAATATCTGTGAATACTGTATATGTGGACGTTCATTAACCATTCATTTTCCCATCAGAGTTTGTACATTTTGCATAATTATTTGCAATTATTAGATGAGAACTGAGCTGGATGATAGCATCACTGTTTTCGCCAGAGCTGCTTTATAGATGAATTAAACTCAGATTGACAGACTTTACATAGTTATTAAACTGAATTGACTCAGCAATGAACTGATTTGAAATGAATAATGACTGTTTACTGTTGTACTCTTTTTAGAACTGCTTTACCTCAGAAATGAATTTTGTTTGCATTATTGACACTATTCCCTTGTTTATCATGGTAAAGCTGCTTTGAAACAATCAGTATTGTATAAAGTGCTATGTAAATAAAAGTGACATTGGCATTACTTGTTGTGACGGGGCAATATGTAAGCAATTTAGGAGCAAGCGTTTTGATGCTGCAGAAATGTTCCTTATTGAAATCATGCACCTCTGGATGCCTGATGCTGTTAAGGTTAATGAAGAAACTGAAGAAGCAAAATAAGGAGTTTTTCCAGACAGTGATCTTGTGTACCCATCTCAGCTCACAGAAAAACATTACTGATTGCACTTATCAGCCCGAGGCAATATTCCAATAAAACTGAACACATGAGTTGCTTATAGAACTAGATTTGCATTTCCTGAAGGAAATCACTGTGTTTGTAATGCACAAAAAAAAACAAAAAAAAAAAACAATAATGTTAAAGGTTAAGTGTGTAATTTCTATGCAGTGATGGCTCTTTGGCTATAAAGATGCAAATTTACCAAAACAGATTTTTACGGCTTCAAATTTGTTACTGCAGTTATTGATTTTAATATTTATTCTAATATTATAATAATGATGTCTCCATTTTTTTAATAACATTTTATAGTTAATAAGTTAAAATAAGAGTTTGATTGCCACAAAATGTTGAGAAAATGTTGTGAATGAATAACAAAAATGTAAACAAGCACTGCTTTATGCTGCTCATTTCACATTTGTTAATATTGTAGTTAAGGTAATCGGAAATTACTGTTTAGAAAACAATTTTTGGCAGCCAGAATAGCCAAGTGCACAGCATTTTTGGATATGTAAAGGCATCTAGGTTAGTGATAGATACATATTTCTTCAACAGGGTCCCTTGTAGTAACAGTTTTTTTGTTTCTTCACTTTATCTTATGGGTGTTTTAATGCCATCATAATCAAACATGTCTGTGTTCTTCTCATACAAGCAAAGAAATGCATTCAGATAGGGACATCTGTGTTTTCAGTTTATTATCAGACAGAAAGAATTGCGGCTGAGCAAACAGAAATTTGTCAACTGCTCATTCTTTACAGCAAATTCAGGGTCATTTCGACAGTACCAACACTGATACATAAATATCAGAAAAGTATTTGTTGAAAAATAATTCCAAAAACAGAAATTAGTTTTGATGAAGAAAAAAAATGATGTTCGTCCACCAAAAATACCAGTAAACAGACAACATTTTAAAGTGCCCCTATTATGGGTTATGAAAGGTTCATATTTTGGTTTTGGGAGTCCCAAACAACAGATTGACATGCATGCAAGGTCAAAAAACACTTTCATTTTCTAATAATATGCATTTATTTTTACCTTATTTGTTCAACGACTCCCAAACGATTCGTTCAACGATTCATTTTTCCAAACCCCTCCGGTTTGGAAAAATTTCATTTAAAGCAGTGTTTGTGAGCTTTTACCGCTCCAAAAGCGGCATCTAGTGGCAAAAAATGAATTTGCATTTTCATTCAGACCAACGTGAAAAGACTAACAACTGGGCGGGCAATATGCTAATGTTTCATTTTGACGTCAATATGAAACGGCTTGGGATTCGTTTTAAAAACGACTCGTTTCAATGATTCAGAGTCGACTCCTTCTTTTGAGAGACAATAACTTTATACACTGTGCACTTTCAGATTTAAAACTTTGCAGGATGTTTTCATTCACTTAGAGCTGTGTTACACACTGCATGAAAGCTCATTTTCAAAAATCCATAATAGGGGCACTTTAAGGATAAATTCACATGACTTAGCACAAATATGAGAACATGAACATATGTCTTTCTACACCTCTATTGTCCAATGTATTTAAGTGATTGCTATTACTTATAAACAAATGAGGGATGAGTCCAAATATTTTTTGTGGTAATCACCATTATGTTAGAAAGACCCCAACTTTTGTAGCGAATCTGGAACATTCCTTTAAAATAAAGGAGACTATCTCTGTCTGTCATTCCTGTGAGTAAAGACTGGCAGTGTTGCTTCAAACCTGCATGCTGATGGATAGGAAATGAGTATGTTAATGAGCTATTGTTTTAAGATCCCCAGTGGCTCAGAGTTTAGTTTTCATTAAAGTTTTTATTGCTCTTCCATTAATGTGTCATGTCAAAGTCAAAAGGGGAGTACCTTTCCCAACTCTTAATATCATTGCTGTGCACTGATCTGTCTGACATTTTGGTATGTGATGGAAAATTTAGGCAATGGGTATTAATCTAAGACGCAAATTTCACCTTCAAGATTCACTTTTAGCTATAAAGTAAATTGGCTTGCACTGCACTACAAATCCAAAGACATGATCAAAACTGACCCTTACATCAGTGTTTCTCATTTATTTTGACTATAAACTTTTTGATACTGACATATTATAGAATTATTACAATGTTCAGAACTTACATTGTTAACTACTCAATTGCACACAAATACAAGGGTCCCACTTTATATTAAGTGGCCTTAACTACTATGTATTTACATTTAAATGAATAATTTGATACAGTGCACTTATTGTCAGTGTTTTGGACTTGTTTTGCCTTGTTTTACCCCTGTCTTTGTTCCTGGTTTTCCATATATGGTCTTTTTCCTGTTCTTGTTTAGTTTGATTGACAGTTAAGGAGTATTTGTGCCTCCCTCGTGCTTCCAGCAAGACACACCGTGACACTTATCGTGTACATGTTTTTACATTGTACTTATATTTTTAAAAAATACCTGCATGTAATTGCATCTGTAATTAATTTCCATAAATACATGTATAATTACACTGTTGACCCATCCCTTACACCTTAACCCACCCTTAAACCTACCCACACCACCAAACCTGTCCCTAAGTTTACCCGTATCTCACCTCAATAACAGCAGAAGTTTTTTGCAATACAATATGACCACAATAAGTACATTGTACTTATTATCAAACAAAACAGTAATCCAAAAACAAGGAGTAAAAACCAAGAATCAGAGGTGCAGATCTGAGGACGCTAACAATACATTCACAATTGAGGAGACTCAACCAAGAACACAGAAAACACTGGGGTTTATATACACAAGGGCTAAAAGGCAAACAAGACACACCTAGTACAAGAAAACTACAAAATAACTACAAAATGTGGGACCAGACAGAAAGTAACGGTAACACTTTATTTTAGGGTCTCTTAACTAGTTGCTTATTAGCATGCATATTACTAGAATATTAGCCATTTATTAGTAGTAATTAAGCACATATTAATGCCTTATTCTGCATCCCTAATCCTACCCAATACCTAAACTTACTAACTATTAATAAGCAGCAAATTAGAAATTTATTGAGGGAAAAGTCGTAGTTAACAGTGAATAAGTGTTCCCTATTCTAAAGTGTTACCGTTTCGACTAACGCATTGGGTTGTAAACTTAAGTAAAACATCCCTATGAGGTGAAGTAATATTTTCTACGTGATGGAGAAAAACAATAAACAGTTCTTGCTGCACACCAGATTTCTCTCACTGTTAAAATGCAAAAACAGAGAGCAAATGCTTCTGACGTTATGCCTCTGAAGAGGTTACTAAACAAAGAAGCCAACGGTGCCCACAGAGGTGAAACAACACAGAATCAGTACTAGAACATAAACACATAAAGAACATGAAGTCCAGCAACACTGATCAAATATAGCGTCTCTCTCTCTGATGTGTATAATGTACTGGACACACAGATATGATAGAACTTCAAATAGGTTAAAGCTCTGTCTAACATAATTCTGAATTATCATGCTTTGTCAGCTGGCAAACCCTAGTCAACAAGCAAGATAGTGGATCTAGATATTTTGTAAATGCAAAACTTGTATAGATTTGCAAATAAGCAGACCAAAATGTTGACCTTGATAATTAGAGTTTTAGACTGGTCCTTCTCAGCAGTCTACGAGCGCTTGTCAATGTCTTTAGCTGTATCAAAAATTGCATACTTCCTTACAATGAAGTATAGGTGAAAAACCGTATGTGAACAGAGGAGTATGTCAAATTCACAGCATTCATAAAACAGCAGACAAGATTCTGAAGTGCATATCAAGTAGACACTTTCCTATCTCGTGAGGCCACAGGAGAGGACTTATGAATGGCAATGAAGAAACATAGTGGATGCTAGGTCACATGACAGTGACAACATGGCAAATGTAGTACAATCGGATTACATTCAGATCAAACTTTTAATGGTTGCTAAGTAATTACTTATTTAAAAGAAGTACAGTACCTAGTTTCAGTAAACAGCCATAATGATTAAGATGGCCAGTCAAATCAGAGAAGGTGGGCTTAAATGTTCACAAAAGCACTAAGCTAAGCTTTAAAAGGTGTATGGTCTATAGTCTCCAGGCTCACTGATATCATTCGAAGCGGGTGGGCTCACAGTATCCCAGACACCAGTGTTTTAACAACTCATAAAAGATGAATCACTGGCTGGACAACTGAGATTCCAGTAAAGGTTAAGATCATGGTTTCTCTGTAGTACCACAGCACATTGTGGCTTGTGTTTATCAAAATTAAACTGTATATATTCCAACATTGGAATCCAGTGGCCTTGTATTTGCTCTTTTCTAAAGTGTACTTAATTTATTATAATTCAGCTTCATTTTGATTCTAGCTGTGTGCTTATTAATCTGATTCCAATTTCAAATAATTATCATATTTGAATGGTGTTTGAATGGTGTTAGTTGTGTTTTATATATTTGAATATTCAGTAACACTTTAGTATAGGGACCAATTCTGACTATTAACTAGTTGTATATTAGCATGCCTGTTATTAACATATCGGCTGTTTATTAGTACTTATAAAGCACATATTCTTCATGACCATATTCTACATCCCTAATCCTACCCAATACCTAAACTTAACAACTACCTTACTAACTATTAATAAGCAGCAAATTATGAGTTTATTGAGGCAAAAGTCGTAGTTAATTGTTTGTTAATGGCAAGAATTGGACCTTAAAATAAAGTGTGACCAAATATTCTAGTATTCTCTTATTCATTTATTAAGTTGATTGACATATAGTTGCAAAGTTACTTATAGTTAGTTGAATGTCTAAAGCGGACTATCAAAATAAAGTATAACTGTGACAGCATCCCGTGAAACCCTGAAATGGAGACATTCACACTTATCCCTCACTTGTGAAGATAAATGTCCTTTGAAACCACATAACCTAAGGATTAAACAACAATAAAAAAACACTGCAAAACTAAGAAAAATATAATAAATGGATAAATAACCGCATGTTTCATTCCATACTTCATCTTTATGTTTCTCAAGAGTGATTGGTGATGCAATCGCACATTTCACAAGATCCATTTCAGCTGTCACAAGCTCAGGGCAAATATTAAGGCTTGTGTACATGCTTAGTAGAAGACTGATTTAGTCACAACTGAATACTGCATCACACGCCACACTCAAAGCCATCGCTTCATGTGAAAAACGCCCGTCAGATTCAGCCAGCAGTGACTCAGCCCACCACATTTTTATTAGCAGGTTTATTTTTAAAAAAACAACGAATATCCACTTTTCAGTTAACTTGCTAAAGCGGGAAAATAACGAAATTAGAGTCCTCTTGTATCAAAACAAGTTGAGAATCATGTGGGGCTTAAGAGTAATTGAAATTTAGCCCAATACATACTTATTCTGTCCACTAAAATAATAAGATAATACAAATAAAATGAGAAAATATAAATTCTTTAATTTTTATATTTTATTCATAGCTCAGACAAAATCATGACTGGCTCTCGAATGGGGGGCAGTGCCCAGCCCTAACTCCACCTTTGGCCACACGTCACATGCTTTCCTTTCCTTTCCTTTCCTTTCCTTTCAACAGGCTGTCTGAACTATTCATCAGCGCAGCCCTTAACCTTGAGTCATGATATCAGGTTGCTTTAAAAAAAATACCCCATAGTTTATTCTAATTTCTCTTTTCTTGAGCTAACATGTCATGTAACCAAAGTCAAAGATTTTCTGTCAAATATTTTTATGATCTGACAAGCCTAGTGCAAGTACTATACACACAAATACTGTTTCAATTCCTCAAAAACTATTCTAGCCTCAGGGGTCCAGGCATTGAACTTGAGCTTTTATTTCAACAGTTTGTTTAAAGCTACATTTCCTGGATTGTTTAACGCTATATGTGACCCTGGACCACAAAACCAGTCTTAAGTGTCAATTTTTCAAAACTGCGATTTATACATCACATGAAAGCTGAATAAATAAGCTTTCCATTGATGTATGGTTTGTTAGGAAATATATAGGACAATATTTGGCCGAGATACAACTATTTGAAAATCTGGAATCTGAGGGTGCAAAAAAAATCTAAATACTGAGAAAATCGCCTTTAAAGTT
>JAFVLL020023075.1:0-16388 GCA_021397915.2 Tor tambroides | reverse complement strand
ACTTTAAAGGTGATTTTCTCAATATTTAGATTTTTTTGCTCCCTCAGATTCCAGATTTTCAAATAGTTGTATCTCAGCCAAATATTGTCCTATCCATCAATGGAAAGATTATTTATTCAGATGTATAAATCTCAATTTAAAAAAAAAATGACCCTTGTGACTGGTTTTGTGGTCCAGGGTCACATATTTGGCTGAGATACAACTATTTGAAAATCTGGAATCTGAGGGTGCAAAAAAAAAAAAAAAATTGAGAAAATCTCCTTTAAAGTTGTCCAAATGAAGTTCTTAGCAATGCATATTACTAATCAAAAATTGAGTTTGATATATTTACGGTAGGAAATTTACAAAATATCTTCATGGAACATGATCTTTACTTAATATGCTAATAATTTTTGGAATAAAAGAAAAATGTATAATTTTGACCCATACAATGTATTGTTGTCTATTGCTACAAATATACCTGTGCTACTTAAGACTGCTTTTGTGCTCCAGGGTCACATATGATTATAAGTCAGAGGAGATTTGTAGACTTACCCCAAAGCGCTGTTCGCAGCTCGTCTGTCCAGCTCATTAATAGAAACGACAGTCTTCTAAGGTGGAGCAGCAACAGAGGATGTGTCTCAGTCTGCAGCTGCAGAAATCTGAGTCATATCTTGAAATCATCCTCTACTTCCTTTTTATGTGACATGAGAATTCTCTCAAGACTCCACATGCGTTTGAAGCCTTGACTGCATACATGATCGCCTTCATGAAACCACAGACCAACCACAAAGTGTTCATTACCTTTTATTTCAACAAAGTCCTTCTTTGCAAATATTAGAGGTCTAAAAGATAAATTACACTTGCATCATGTCAATTTCCCACAGATTTGAAAAAGAAAAAATGCAAGCTTATATGAAATGAAATGAAAATACAATGAGTGAATAAAACAACAGATTAGAATTGAATGTTGGAGTAAAAGGTTATATAAGAAAAAATGTGATATCAGTTTATTCAAGATTTCATTGGAAGAAAATATTTATGTAACAAGCACTTTGTATGGATTCACAAAAACAATCATTAAAATAATTACATCTGTCAGATTTGTATCTCATAGCTTACACAGCATACACACTTTACTGCCAAAAGAGAAGAATAAAATCCATTATGAGTTCCTGAACACATAAAATTGAATAGTTTTGATTATAATGGTTTGTGTTCCTTTTATTTAATGAAATTATATTTAATGAGGTTAGTGTGAATTTACCTTCCCTTCAGGCAGTGCAAAAAATAAAAAGTACACAAATATGTAAATAATACAAACACAATAGCCAGCAATTTAAAGCACAGTTTGTAATTCAATTAAATATGAAAATATGATGGCTGTTGCGTCTTAGAAAGCAGTCCAATCCAAGATTCTCAGCCAAGTACTGGGGAAATCAAAACTCAAGACATCTTTTTGCCAAAAACAAACAGAAGCATTAAGCTTTTCCCCTTTATTTTCTAATGTCTGTCCCTGAAGTAATAAAGCCATTTATTCTTAATTTTCATTAGTACCAAACCACAAACAAACCAATGCTTTTTTATTGCATCTTATACCATGTTGCAAACGTTCTTTGTTTGGCAGCATTAATAATTAATATTCATAAGTAACAGTAATGTTTACAGAGGCGGACAACAGTGAAGTATTTTTATTCTGTTTTAAAAGTACTTTTCAAGTGTCTGTACTTAATCAGAGTGTTTTTCTTTAGAAAAATTTACTTCGCAACATTCCAAAGGATAATATAGTACTTTTCACTCCATTGCGTTTCATATTATTTAATTACATTAGAAATCTATTACTTTCTCACATTTACTCAAGTAAAAGTAATTCAAAGATATACTTGAGTACAAGAAAGTACTACATCTTTAATGTTCTTAAGTATTAAAGGTAAAAAAAAAACTTTTATTTATGAAATAGTGCAGTACAAAGTATGACACTGTGCTTTGGAATGTAGTGAAGTAAAAGTCTTCCAAAGACGAACACTCTAATAAACTACAGATATTTTTTTTAAATTTACTTGAGTAAAGTAAAAATACTTCACTACTGTCCACCTCTGAACATTTATGACTCATTAACATCTATCCACATTAATATATTTGCAGTATTATTTTGCAAATGACCTTATGCATGCACCCTTGGGTTAATGGTGCTACGCACTGACTTTTTGTGCATCGAAAGACAGGTTTCATGTCTTTAAATTTCACGTCGTTCATCTACAGGCCCCTGACGTTTCATTGCACCATAGCAATGCACAGACGATGTCAGTAAATTCCTCTGGATTTGCTGCGGTGCTTCTGGCAGTCTGAGAGCTGAGCCCATGTGTTCATGTTAGAAATCGGGCCCTTTACTGTAGCGCTCTTCCCTGAGGTCATAGGATTGGTAGCAGATGGACATGTCGCACACTCCGGCCGGCCCTGGAGGGCCTTGCTTCCCCGGAAAGCCTGGAGCTCCGGATTTACCCGGGATTCCCGGAGGACCCGGAACACCAATGCCATCACTGCCGCGAGGACCCTGGATCCCTGTTGGTGTTGAGGGAAAACACAATCTGACCGTTACACAAGATTCCTTCCCAATCGCTGCATATACATTTGTGCCATATGCATTTACATCTGCCATATGACAAATCAGACATTACATTAACCCTCACAATGCATTCAAAATCTGTATACTATTTTCACGCTTTAATTTTGTTTGGACCAGAAGATTCTTGAATCTTATTATTTATAAATCAGTTATAACTTCTAATTAATTTGTTTTAATTTTTCTGATATCGTAACTTCTCTTTAATGAGTGAATGTGAAAAAAATCAGTTTTGAATGTCACCATGTTATTACTTCATTTTTGTTAATTACAAAAAAGAGAGAAATTCTTTGAACTTTTAAATTACATATGAACCAAAAAAAAAAAAAAACTAATGGTATATATATATATCACATCATATATATATATATATATATATATATATATATATATCATATTAGCATTGGAATGTATGGAATTGAATTACGTTCCTTTGAATTTATGACTTATAGTTGCTCAAAAACGTTCACGTTCACTTTCACTTTCACTTTCACATTTCAGTTTATGAAACCTACTTATTTATTTCTTAACAACAAAAAAAGATCAATTTTTCATGCTACAATGGTTCGACAAAAAATATATTTATGTTAAACAACAAAATTCAGTCCCAAAAGTATGTGAGATATGAGCAATAAACATATTATGCAAACGTTTTGGCAGCAACTATAACTTCATAAATAATTTTACAGAAATTATTTTTGACACGTAATGGTACTCCACAAATATATGGGTCCAAAATGACCCGAACATGAAAAGAAACAAAAGGCTTTTTAACATTGTTGTTTTGTTTTGTAAAAATCTGAAAAGTGTAGTTTCATTCCCTAACTAAAAACTCTTAACGTATCTCTTTTGGATCAAAATGGACCTGAATGTATTATGAGGATCAATAATATAGTAATGTCATTGTACCTGTGTCTCCAGGAGGCCCTGGGTATCCTGGTCTGCTCTCTCCTTTATTGCCCTTAAATCCCTGTGGGCCTGTGTCCCCTACAAGAGTGCCAAACATGTTATGCAATTAAAACACAAACCCAAAGCCAAATCCATTTACATAATCTGGAAGTGTTACAGCCAGACGTCTCTGTTACCTTTGACTCCTGGAGGTCCTTGGATGCCCGGAGGCCCCGGGTAGCCCTGAGCGCCGTGTCTGCCAGGATAGCCAGGGGGCCCGCCGGACCCTTTAGGCCCTGGAGCTCCAGGGGATCCAGGGGGTCCTTTAACGGTCTCACAGGGTTCACAGCGCTGAGGGCTCATCGTCTGCAGGAGCTGGGGCAGCTGATCTGATGGAGATGCATTACAGTGATTACTGAACACCGATCGATGTACAAGGGGTCATATGATCAGAAATCAAAATTTACTTGACCCTCACTGTAATATGAAAACACACACTATCAGCATTCACCCGATCAGCATTCACATCTATTTTCATATGCATCTTATTGCACTATAACTGATTCATCCATGCATTTAAATGCAATCACATTTTTAATCAGAATGTCAGTCTTCTGGTGAAACAACAGACTCTCTGGTGAAGTATGCAGGAACTGCTTGCATTTAGATCTTCCTCCATCCAATCAATGACTGGTAGACAGAATAACACCCTACTTTTTATGTCTTGCTAATCCATTTCTCTCATATATACATCATAATATGGAAGAATGAGTGCATCATTAATTCCGTTATATCACTATTTAATGTCTGGCGTCAAATTCATGAATATACCACCGTCATTGACGCAATGCCAAAATATGTCCGGTTTAATTCTAAGAGTTAAAAGGGGAAGAAAATGGTCATAAGAAAACTCATGAGACTGTTTTGTGGCAAAAAAAAGAAATGTGACTAATATTGCTGTGTTCCAAGAGTCAAGTGAAGTAAAAACAAATCCAAAAGGGTGGATAAAGCAACAGAAAAGATGATAGTAAAATATAATTTAGTCAATATTGAAACATCAATAAAAATTTGTTCACTGAATGTTTATATGTGGTGTGTATTTTTGAATCCAGGGTCATTTGAAAAATGTGCCTGTGCAACATTTCTGCAAAATGATATTATGTTGCTTCTTGCATGTTTTGTGACACTTTCAAATTGAAATGTCCAGTGAGTGACGCTAAAACAGGTTTAGTTTTATTCAAAACAGATAAAAGTGAATCTGGTAGTGTTTTATTGTGTTGGTCATTGTATGTATTGCAGCAGTTTGAAAAATGAAAAGTCTGCTGCGAGTCACTAGACTAGTATATTGTTCTATCACCTTTGAAAATAGCATAACACTTATGCTAAACACAACCGATGGTGTTAACTAAAGCAAATGTGAGAAAAAGGCACATTTGCTTAAGCAAACATGTCATTTTTGCTTGTTTAGCTTGATAAAAGTCTTTGGGCTCTTTTATCATGACTCGTATTTCATGGGACTCATAAGTGCAATGCTGTACCGGGTGCGCTACTGAGCAAGTTTACTCTGCTAGAAAAGCCAAACGTATGGAGCTGGATATGTGATGTGAATGTCAAAATGTATTAGTTTACAAATTGTGCACTATGGTACAAGAGTTTTGAGCTAATAAGATAGTTTTGTGCAAGAAACTGCACAAAAATAAGTCTTTATTAATCAAGAATCTGCCCCTGTCATCATAATTTGTGTGAAAAGGAATAAGAGTTATATTTGTTTTACTGCCACTAGTTATAGTCAAACCAAAAATGATTCAGACACCAGATATAATTTTTGATATATATATTGTTTTGTTTTTTTGTTTTTTTAAACTAGTGGGTGCAGGACACTATAGTTGATTTATGTAAGTGAGGATAGCAAAATAAAGTGTGACATTATACCCCAAAATTCTTCATACAGTGGACTACCAGTAAATTTGATAAAAATGTGATTTGACACTTTGACCTGAGCATTTTGTTACATACCTTTCTATCAAAGTTATCTGACATTATCAAGATGAATTTGTTCTGACACAGTTTAACTCTTGAGCTCTTGTCATATTTTATTATCATTTTCTAAACTATAGCAAATAAACTGTGATAATGTGAGAAATGTTGAAGGTGTCTGAATAAATTTTGGTTTGACTATGTTTAGGTACATTTTTGGGATTTTGCACAAATGTATGTAGAGGCATGTTTTCTCAGTGAGTCTATATTGGTATTTTTATTTGAATTAGATTCATAACATCCTACATCAGCTAATCTTCAGCTTGTTTGCCATTAAACATTCACTTTGGATTAACCTATTTTTGGAGTTTTCTCCACATAACAGAAGTCACAGACAATTGTATGTAAGCTACGATTCTGTTTCTGGCATTTCTAATTCATTTGTGTGGTGTCCACAAACAATTCAACTATAAAACAACTATAATTCAGCTCCTACATCAGTGACATCATGGCTATAATGTAATTGGTGATCGAGGCACTCGTGATTGGAGTTGACCATTGACTCCGTTGGAGAGGTTGTTGTCTCCTCATGATAAAAACATCTCTGGAGTTGCCTCTAAAGCACAGTAGAGCATTTCCGATCAGTCAATTTCAAGTTTCAGTGATGGTTAGGCCGCATGTAGGCAATATGCAGAGAGGCAGCTCACTAGATTTATAACTGGACCACAGGGAAAAAAAGAAAAATGCTAACAGAATGTACGATATGACCCCTTTAATTCAAAGCAAACTGTAAAAACTCTGATAGCTCAGCAAATTTCCGTAACAAAAGCTCCTTTCTAGTGAACTTT
Organism: Tor tambroides; assembly: GCA_021397915.2. Classification (NCBI taxonomy): domain Eukaryota; kingdom Metazoa; phylum Chordata; class Actinopteri; order Cypriniformes; family Cyprinidae; genus Tor; species Tor tambroides. The sequence continues at coordinate 10,073 of JAFVLL020023075.1, read as the reverse complement.
GCTTTTATCTAACAGCTTTAATTGGATGCTGCATGCTATTCTGGGCTCTTTACGTATCAGGCTTGTTCATATTAAAAAAGGGAAAAGGAAAAGCTCCTTGGGCTCTTTGTTCTCGAGAGAATAATGACCTTGAACAAGGTCGGATACTCACTTCTCAAAATGTCCCCACAGAGTTTTATTAAGTACTCCTCTGAGGGAGGCTTACCCTGAAACACATATTGAGTCACTCATTAGATGGCGTCGCTACATGAAACACACATAGAGCTTTCAAAGAAATTAAAGGCTTCACAGATAACAAAGGAAGAAACATAAGAAAGAAACTCAATTACACAGTCTTGACCTCAGGCCTTGTGGTGTCTTTCATAACGCCTTTCATGAATCAGCGCAAATGATGCATCCTGACATTGCCCCTTGCCGTACTTTGTTTACGACGTGTTTATTTCTTGTGAAAGGAAAGACCTGGTGGCTATAACAGGAATTTTAATTGCTATCGTGTAGTTGTGAGAAATGTAAGAATACTCACAGGCTTCCCTGGAAATCCTGGAGCACCAGGCAGCCCTGGCAAACCGTCCTGACCGGGTAATCCGCGCGGCCCGATGACTCCGATGTGTCCCACGTCTCCCTTCTGTCCATCATGACCGTTGACCCCAGTCTCACCCACCGTACCTTTCTGGTAGATTCAAAACAGCACACTTAAAGCCAACTGCATGCTTGCAATCATATTGTTCAAGCAAGTGAGACTGATGCATTTAACAGCAGAGTAGAGATGCACAATTAATGCAATTAAAATCATGTTGTGGTCTTGTGTGATTACTGAACTGTGAAAAGAGGGCATATTAAACAAACATTTAAGTGCATTGCATGCTGCTCTGTTCTGTAGTGTACTATACATGCTCTAAGCATGCTTGCTCTAAATGCAGTTTGCTTATGACATGACTGGTGATGATGCATTTGCGTCATTTTTCTGATATTTCACAGAAATATATTATAAAAAATATAATATAATAAAAATAGATATATTGCATAATATAATCTAAATAAAAATAGGTTATCTATCTATCTATCTATCTATCTATCTATCTATTTAGTAGTATTTAATATTTTGAATTTGCTTTTATATTTTCATTTTATTTTTATTTTGAATTTTTTTGGTTACATGATTTTGTAAATTATGATATGAATTATAAATTATGATATATGATTTTGCCATATATATATATATATATATATATATGGCAAAATCATATATCATAATTTATTTATATTGAATTTTATTTAGTAATTTTAATACTTAAACTTACATTAGTTACATTACTTAGTTGCCAAAGCAGCTTTTGTCATTTTCATTTGGATTTTTAAAATTTTTCATCTGATATTTATATTTTGTTAGCTTTATTTCAATTAACCAAAAATGGTTATTTGTTTTAGTCAACAATAACAACCCTGATAATATGCCACCATATTCAAATAGAATAAAAAATAAATCAGATTTGAAGGCTTGTTGAGCAGCAGCAGTATGAAATGTTAAATGTTTTTCATATCAAAGATTAAATTGCAAATCACAATGTTTATCAAAATAATCACAACCCTGAACAAACCATGCAGCTCTAGTGTGAAGCAAACATACAGTACAGAAATATTTAATAAACACATTTCAATTTCTCTGGAGGAAAAATACATTCTTTTAAAGGAAGCGACTGATTTGCATATGTCTGCTACTGATTTGCCCACAAACACAAAATAATAAATATACATAGGAAATTTCCTCTAGTTTACAGGGAATCCGGTTTGCTCTGACAGCACGCTGAAACCAGCTTAGTATAACTGTCAAGCTGTCAAATGTAAACACTTTGTGGACGACATGCTTCAGAGCGCTCAGAAGTGCTCTGCCGTCCCATGTTACTTCCTTTAGGAGGCGGAGACGGCCTTGTTTCTTGTGTAAATAGGCAGGAATGGTTTAAGTGTGAGTGAGCTGTGTAATTCTACACACCTCTCCTTTGCTGCCTCTGGGTCCCACTTCACCCTGGTTCAGGAGGAACGAGAAAGAGGAAACTTTTATGATAAAATCAGAGAGAAATATTCTGTTATTAAACACACAGACAGGCTCAATATTCACAGCGGGCAAAAGCTCTTCAAAGCCACAGTCAGGGAAACCCTACCAAATGATTCTCGAGCCCTGTGTGTTTGCAGACTGAATCACGTAACAGAAGCTGGACATTTCAGTGTCGGCACATCGGACGCTTCAGACTAAATAATGCGTGCGAGTTCATACAAGCTAGCAGTGAAGCGTTTTCCTATGACAAGCTCATTTCTCCAACAAGTAGAAGCACAGAGATACAAAACTCTATTTATTTCAGTCACTTTTATTTTGTATGCATCTTTTGTGTCAGATATATGCTACTCTGATTGTAGATATAAGCTACATAAATGTATTTGCCCATACGGAAATGTAATATACGACAGATATCATCCTATATGAAGAGAGATATTGCCATAAATGTTATCTATAAGGCCATATATAGCTTTCACATACTGTGTGTGTGTGTATATATGTGTGTATATATATATATATATATATATATATATATATATAAAATAAAATCACCATAGTCAAATGTGCATACGTACATGTTAACAATATCTATATGATGCTTTTCATATGCTACTATATATAGCAACTATACATGTCAAAAATATATATTTTATTTATTTATTCAACTTTATCAAAACAACATTTAAATAAAAAATCTGTATGTTTATGTTTTTACATGTCTATCTTTTATATTTACTTATACACTGCTCAAAAAAATTAAAGGAACACTTTGAAAACACATCAGATCTCAATGGGGAAAAATATCGTGCTGGATATCTATACTGATATGGACTGGGTAATGTGTTAGGAATGAAAGGATGCCACATCGTTTGATGGAAATTAAAATTATCAACCTACAGAGGGCTGAATTCAAAGCCACCCCGAAAATCAAAGTTAGTCCATAGCCAAAATGGCTAGTCCATTTTGCTGAACTTTCATTGCAGCAACTCAGAATAGTACTCAGTAGTGTGTATGGCCCCCACGTACTTGTATGCATGCCTGACAACATCGGGGCATGCTTCTAATGAGATGACGGATGATGTCCTGGGGTATTTCCTCCCAGATCTGGACCAGGGCATCACTGAGCTCCTGGACAGTCTGAGGGGCAACCTGGCGGCGTCAGATGGAGTGAAACATAATGTCCCAGAGGTGTTCTATTGAATTTATGTCAGGCGAGCGTGGGGGCCATTCAATGGTGTCAATTCCTTCATCCTCCAGGAACTGCCTGTATACTCTCGCCACATGAGGCCAGGCATTGTCGTGCACCAGGAGGAACCCAGGACCCACTGCACCAGTGTAGGGTCTGACAATGGGTCCAAGGATTTCATCCCGATTCCTAATGTCAGTCAGGGTGCCATTGTCTAGCCTGTAGAGGTCTGTGCGTCCCTCCATTGATATGCCTCCCCAGACCATCACTGACCCACCACCAAACCGGTCAGGCTGAACGATGTTACAGGCAGCATAACATTCTCCACGGCTTCTCCAGACCCTTTCACGTCTGTCACATGTGCTCAGGTGAACCTGCTCTCATCTGTGAAAAGCACAGGGCACCAGTGGTGGACCTGCCAATTCTGGTGTTCAATGGCAAATGCCAATCGAGCTCCACGGTGCCGGGCAGGGAGCACAGGGCCCACTAGAGGACATTAGGGCCCTCAGGCCACCCTCATAAAGTCTGTTTCTGATTGTTTGGTCAAAGACATTCCCACACCAGTGGCCTGCTGGAGGTCATTTTTGTAGGGCTCTGGCAGTGCTCATCCTGTTCTTCCTTGCACAAAGGAGCAGATGACAGTCCTGCTGATGGGTTAAGGACCTCTGCAGCATGGCCCTATCTAGCTCTCCTAGAGTAACTGCCTGTCTCCTGGAATCTCTTCCATGCTCTTGAGACTGTGCTGGGAGACACAGCAAACCTTCTGGCGATGGCACGTATTGATGTGCCATCCTGGAGGAGTTGGACCGCCTGTGCAACCTCTGTAGGGTCCAGGGAATCGCCTCATGCTACCAGTAGTGACAGTGACCCTAGCCAAATGCAAAACCAGTGAAAAACAGTCAGAAAAGATGAGTAGGTAAAAAAATGTCTGATGGCCTCTACCTGTAAAACCATTCCTGTTTTGGGGTCGTCTCATTGTTGCCCATCTAGTGCTCCTGTTATTAATTTCATTAACACCAAAGCAGCTGAAACTGATTAACAACCCCCTCTGCTACTTAACTGACCAGATCAATATCCCAGAATTTTAATTGACTTGATGCTATACTCTGATTAAAAAGTGTTCCTTTAATTTTTTTGAGCAGTGTATAATATCAACATTTAATAACAGGTTTTAGATAATACATGTGACATGTCTAAAAATGTATTATAAATACATATACATATTTATATGGACTAGATATATATGTTAATATTGTTCCCATATATACATTCTAATAGATTTCATGTGTGTTTTTACTTCAGATGGCAATGTATTTCATACATGGAAATTGATGTTTCATAACAGAGTTATAAAGTCCTGTTTTGATTCTGTGTTGTTATTTTCTACTCGTGACACAAATTACTACATACAGTATATTATATTTGCGTATGGGTGATGCTGATGAACACTGCTTGCGAGTACACATGGACCAATGACTTTTTTATTTCAAAAACTGTACTTTATTCCCTCTAAAGATTTCTCAAGCGTGTGACTGACAAAGACGTACATTATTATCTCACACAAGCGATTTGTAAGTCAGTGTCTGAGACTAAGATTTCTGGGGATTTATTGAGCTTTTTCACAGAAATCAGGAGTTTCTTCTGCAAAGAAAAAAAACGATTCAACAGGATAAAAATATTTGAATGTGGCAGTTCAGTTTCAGAACTTTTTATACAAATGACTGTAATTATTAAACTTACACTAATCATATACATCCTACCTAATGAGGTTGCAAACAGGGTGAGGAATTATAGGAATAAAGTGTTGATTTATTATTATTATTATTATTATTATTATTATTATTATATAATCCTTAATTAACCAGAAATTATGAATCTGTCTTCCCAGAAACAGAATTATTTACATATTTTATATGTCGCAAGATCCTCTGTTGTGTAACTTCATTGAATTTATTTTTATTTCAGTTCATTGAATTTCTCCTCCTGTCATTCCAATTCAAGTTCACCTGATTTACTTCCCTTCTTAAATTCTCAACGCTATCCACCTTATTCCTAAACGCGGAAGTAAGCCTATGGGCAAGACTTCTGGTTCATTAGCCGCTATAGGGATATAACGAGAAGAATAACAACGTGCAGTAAACGGTAAAACTGTTTGCATTACAAACCAGTGTGTTCATAATTAAGATAATACACTAAAACAATATGGTAAGACACACCAATCCGCAATATCAAGCAGCAAAACAAGTGGTTTTGTCCAGTTAAAAATAGCTGGACCGGAAGCTAAACCCATAAAATTTACAAATGGCCACGCCCATTTTTCCGTGAAGAATAAGCTGGATAGGTTGGCTTTTTTATTTTGTTGAGGTGCAGTGCTATAAGAAGAGGCGCCCCCTGCTGGATGAGGGGGGTTTGCACACTTACTGGAAAGCCAGGCGATCCAGCGAAGCCTTTGCTGCCTTTTTCACCCTGTGAATGGGAGGAGGTCTGTGTTAGCAGGGGTCTCAAACTCTGAAAGGTTATTATTAGCATTCAATAACAGCAGGTGGCTCCCTATAACCTTTACAAGACTGTGTCACATCTGTTTAACTGGGAGACACTGAGCCAACTACACATAGGGTGGTGTACCCTACTGAGACTGCTACGCTAAACTACACAAACCATACTGCGGCGGTTCAACTTGTAGTGTAAACATAAGAAAAATCACTATTAGTCATACAAATGAGTGATTATAATATTAGTATATCTTTGATTTAGTAACCATGTTTTCATAAACCCATATGGCATTTTTTCCCTGACCAAATTATATATATACAGTATATATATATATAAAATATACACAAAATATATGATGTAAACCGTGAAATTCAGTGAAATATATGTTTGAAATTTGAAAATATATTTAGTTTTGACTTTAATATATCAAAATATATTTCAAAAATGTATTTCATGGGCATGAAAATACATTTCCAACCTACATTAAGGCTAAATTTGGATGGAATAGCCTACTAGAGATCAAAATTAGATTTATAATAATTTAATAATGTTTAATTTTATTATATTTTTGGAACATTGTAAAGTATGTTCCTTGCTGATTTTTATTCAAATGTGTTATAATGTTCACACAAGTTACAATCAAACAAACTTTTTCTTCAAATGTGACATATTAATATATTTTGATGAATTTAAATACAGTATATGTATGGCAAAATATATTTCGAAAAATATATATTTTTAAAAGAACATTTATATTTTTAAAATAGGCTTCCAAAAATTTACAAAAAGGCCAAAAAAATTAATTGATGTATTGAAAATATATTTTGAAACATACTGTATTTCAGCAAATGTATTTTTGGCTTTTTGGCTTTTTTTTTCTTTTTTATGGAAGGCATATTCTGCCAATTTTAAATAAATCAATTCAATTATAAAAATGAAAATGAAAATGAAAGTACAAGCCCCGCCCACTGATTAACATAAAGTTTGCACACAAGTTAACTTTGAAAATGAAAATGAAAAATGGAAACTGAAATAAAAGAGACAATAAAACAAAAACTAAACATTACATCTTAATTTGAATTGTCACTATTATTGCATGAGCATTTATAAAAAGCTTTGTAAAAACGCTTTGTATTCGCATTTTCTTCTTCACGGTTGCCTTTTCATTTTAATATTGGCAGTTTATATAATATAGCCTCGAGACTGCAGTGAAAATGAAATGTCAAATCACCAACTGCATTTTATTTTTCAATTTGACTGGACCTATGCATTGTCAAAGTGAAAATTAAAATGAAAATTAAATCAGTTCATTTTATCATTGAATTGATTTATTTACAATTGCTGAAAATACCTTCCATATTTTCAAATATTTTTAAAATATATTTATTATTAGAATTTCAAAAATAATGTTTTCCAAACAGGTTTCCCAAACACTCCCATTTGCCATTGGTAAGTCAAACACATAGCTCCGCCCCAAACTCACGCCATTGGTTGAGCTGCTGCTGGTCAGATGCTCAAACAAACACAGCAGTGATATCTAGCATTTACACTTTATGAGAAACCAGCCTCTAATGTCTTATTTCTACTAGTCTCTGTATATAGAGATGAGATATGAGACCATCACAGATTTTAACTTCCAAAAAAATGACACAAATCACTGTGATGAATGATAAAGTTAACTTTTTCCACTAATTTCGCACTACGGCTATCATTATGGCTTGAAAACATCTAGGTTAGAGTTATATTTTGAGATCAGAGACGAGTCTGAATTTGTGTTGAAGCCAAATGCAAACCTTTGATAAATCACATGCAGTATTAGTCACAAGTGTTTTTAAAGTGTGAAGGAAATGACTGGGGATCCACCTGAATGCCTCTGGGTCCGAGTTCTCCTCTCTCTCCCTGAAAATAAAAGAGAAACACCGACTTACTTCCACCTCTGCACAGCAGGAGAACACTGTTCTTTAGCATATCAGTCAAAAACCACATTTAATGAGCTGAAAAGCCCGTATATCAGGCATATCTTCCACACAAGCAGTCATTTAGGTGATGCTTTATCCAAATGACAACAGATTTATGGCAGTGACAGTGCTGGCACTTCTCTACACATCTTAATACTGCATATATAGTAGGAATATGCATGTATGGCCTACTTCAATCTTACTGCCTCTGTGAACAGCATGTTCAACCTCAAGACATCAATACAGCGAAATCAGGTGTTTCGGAACATGAGAGCTGGTTTCTGGAAAAACCAGGTCATATCAGCTTAAACAAGGTAGCTGGATCTAGATGGTCTACCATGTTTTACAGCACAGGTGCGACTTTAATACGGTTTTGCAGGGTTTTGCATTAGGGGATTGTATTCCCGTATTGAGATCAAACATTTCAGGTGCTTAATTATTCACCTGACAAACACTTTTATCCAGAGTGACATCTTATCAGTGTGTGTTTCTCTGGGAATTGAATCCATGACCTTGCTGTCACTAAAGCATTGGATAACTTCATTTCTGCATTGGGTTGTATATTGTTATTGTTTATGGTCACCATTTTTTTTTTTTTAGACTTTTAATCAGATATTAAATTGACTGAAAATGACATTACACTGTAACAAAAGATTTCTGTTTCTAATAAATGCTGTTCTTTTGAACGTCAAAGAATCCTTAATGTTTATATTTTTAAATGTTTTTAATCTGTTTATATATTAAGTCCCATTTATTTTTTTAATAATTACTTGATATACACTGCCATTTAGAGGTTTGGAGATCAGAGAAATTAATACGTTTATCAATCAAAGATTTATTAAACTGATCAAAAGTGACAGTAAAGACATTTAATAATGTTACTAAAGATTTCTATTTCAAATAAATGTTGTTCTTTTGAACTTTCTATTCATCTGTGAATCCTGAAAAATAAAATGTGTGATGGTTCCCCTTCAGGAACTCGAGCTGCGTCGGAAAACGCTAGGGGAACGCCTTCAGCGATACCATGCTCTGAATCATATGTGTAATCAGTCCAAACGATGGGCGAGACGTCACGGGCAGGTGACGTAACGACCAGGAAGCATAAAAGCAAGTGAGGTGCAACCGGCGTTAGCTTTTGTCATTCAGGAAAGCTCTCTGTGTGTGTGTCAGTTACGATCTATGTTCTGTGAATCTTATTTACTGTTGTTTGTCAAGTTACAAGTCCAGCAACATATAAAGCTCCAGTATGTCTAAAGCCGAGGCAAAGACAAAACATAAGGGCGAAAGCAGCTCATGTTACAGATTGCGTGTTCCTCCCTGCCCACGCTACATCACGAGCGGGGATACACACAATTTGTGCATGGTCTGCTTGGGAGCGAAGCACGCAGAGTCAGCTCTCGAGGGGGCCGACTGCTCGCATTGCGAGCGGCTTCCACTGTTTCTTGAGCTTCCGGTCTCTCAACCGAGGTTATTGATACCATCCTCCAATCCAGAGCTCCCTCAATGAGGAAACTGTACGCCCTGAAGTGGAGACTCTTCACTTCATGGTGCGGAGACCGCCAGCTCGACCCAGTTTACTGCCCGGTTGGTACAGTGCTGGAGTTTCTGCAGGTCCAATTCTCCGCAGGGTTGACCCACTCCACCCTAAAGGTCTACGTGGCGGCCATTGCGGCCTACCGCAATGTGGTGGATTAGCATGCTATTCCATAGCCTCGAGTCCTCTGATCTCTCCTCACCACTGGGGGGGTCAAGGCTCACTCAACTAGAAGTGTGGCGGCCTCCAAGGCCTTTCTGGCAGGTGTGCCTATGCAGGACATCTGCAACGCTGCGGGATGGTCTACGCCCCTCACGTTCGTCAGGTTCTATGACCTAGAATTGCTAGCCGCTCCTGGCTCTTCTGTTCTCTTGTCATAGCTGTGCTCTTCCACAGTAGGCAGGGATTTGGAAGTCTGGCGGCGTGGATATCTTGATCCCCTAGCGTTTTCCGACGCAGCTCAAGTTCCTGAAGGGGAACGTCCCAGGTTACGTATGTAACCATGGTTCCCTGAGGGAACGAGACGCTGCGTCTCAGGGCCATACTTCCGGCATCCCTACTAGAGCTTGCTTCATTCCTAGAAGCTAACGCCGGTTGCACCTCACATGCTTTTATGCTTCCTGGTCGTTACGTCACCTGCCCGTGATGTCTCGCCCATCGTTTGAACTGATTACACATATGATTCAGAGCACAGTATCACTCAAGGCATTCCCCTAGCGTTTTCCGACGCAGCGTCTCATTCTCTCGGGGAACCATGGTTCCCTATCTGTCGGTCACTACGAGTTATGTCGTGACGACATAGGGGATTTACTTGGAAGCCCCAATCATCTCTGACTAAAGAGAAAACGC